>JASEVX010000006.1:69091883-69098255 GCA_031761405.1 Serripes groenlandicus
GTCATTCTGCAAAATCTTTGAGAAGATATTGGTAGATAGAATGCATTCTTTATTATTATGTAATAAAACCATATTTCCATCTCCACAGCAACAAGGGTTTCAAAAAGGGCTAAGTTGTATTACAGCCGCGTTTTGTCTACAGGAAACTATTAACGAACTCGCGGATCTACATAGTAAAGCATTCGTGGCTTTCATTGACTTTAAATGTGCCTTTGATAGCGTATGGCACAATGCGCTGTTTTATAAACTCCATAATCTAGGAATAGTTGGAAAAGTATGGAGGATAATAAGGGATTCCTATACAAACTTGAATTGCTTTGTCATGGCAAATGGCAATAAATCACTCCCAGTCCCGGTAAAACGCGGGGTACGTCAGGGAGGGGTCGCTTCAACATTTTATTATCTTATCTTTATAAATGACTTACTTAAAGAACTTGAGAATTCAGAGTATAGCCTACGTCTCTATTCGCCAATCCATGCTAACTGTGGGAATCCTGCGTTTGCTGATGATTTATCTGTAATTGCATTAACGCCTATGTATCTGCAAAATTTGCTTGACATTGTGTACAGGTATTCCTTTAGATGGAAATTCGAAGTAAATTGCAAGAAATCCAATGTCGTTGTATTTAACGATAACAAAAAGAAAAATGCCCCTGTCAAGTTTTTACTGGGAGAATCCTACATTCACGAAATTGACAGTGTTGTACATCTCGGAATTCGACAGGATGGATCTCTAAAATTAACAAATCGCATTTCAGAACGCTGTCAGAAATAAAAATGCCTTTTATGCAATGGCTGATCTTGGTATGAGACCTAATGCATTAAATCCATTAACTTCTGTTAAGCTGTATAGCACAATCATTATCCCAATAGCCTTGTATGGGTGTGAGCTATGGAGTAATATAACAAGTTGCGACGTACTCAAGCTCAACCGTTTGCAACATTTTATTGTAAAAACTATTCAGGGATTTAATATCAGAACAAGGTCTGATATGTGCGAATCAATGCTTGGAATTAAGCGAATCACATCATTGATTGACAAAAAGAAGTTAATATTCCTGCACAAAATATTGAGCCTTGAGAAAATAACTCTCTTTGCAAAAAGATTTTCATGAGAAAATTTATGCAATTCGTATATAACCCGACAAAATCAATACGTGGTTACATTCCAGATATATGTTCATTGTTGAATAAATACAACTTGAATTTTCGTATGAATATGTATGTAAATGACGGTTGCTTCCTGCCACATAAACCAGTATGGAAACAATGTATCAATAATGCTGTTGACCAGTTGGAAACTAATGAGTGGTTAATGAGGATGCAATCGATTGATTTCGTCAGGTTCAGTCGATTGCATACATCAATCACAGCCTGCAACCTGTATAATCTCTATGGTACAAGAATAGCTGCACATAAAATAGCCTTTATGGCTAAATTATGGGTGACTGTTGCTTCAGAAAAACCTTCGTCATGTGATCTGTGTGGCCGTATACATTTAGATGTTATCAAACATAGAATAACAGAATGTAGCGCAACATATGATAAGAAACGATTATTTCTTAGTGGCATATATACCAATATTGGCCATGAAGTATATACTGAGCTAATGCTTGCAACCAGTGAAACGTTTTTGATAATGGTTTTAGGTGCAAGCCCTACATCAGTCACCACTGATTCAGATTATTACTTTCGCTGCGAAGCTATATTATTCGCATACAAATGTTTCAACGGCCCATCTTAGACGATACAATGACTCTGTGTATGTGTGAATACGTGGGTATATGTGTATATGTGTGTGTGAATATGTATATGTATATGTATGTGTATATATGTGTGTGTGGTAAATATATGCATATATACATATTGTGACTATTTACAATCTGAGTACTATTATGTAAAGATTGATTTTCAATTTCCATATCATTTTATGTATAGAAACTAGTCCAATTACTTGTTGTTAACAGTTGATATAATGATTGTATTCAATTAATCTCCGAACGGAGGAAATAAAGAGAATGAATGAATACTACTACTACTACTACAACAACAACTACTACTACTACTACTACTACTACTACTACTACTACTACTATTACTACTACTACTACTACTACTACAACTACTACTACTACTACTACTATTACTACTACTACTACTACTACTACTACTTCTAATAATAATATTGATTATAATTTTACGGATCAAAGTCAAATTAATGTTGTGTATAATAAATGTATACACATTAAACGGATATTATATGAAATGAAAATAATGAGGAACAAACTGGGTTTTATTTTAGACCTTTTTTGAGAATGAAGCACGGTGTAATAATGAACGATTATTACAGATAAAAATGAATTAAACTGCTTGCTATATTTCATTTTTATCCATTTGGTATAAATTCTTTTAAAATTAAAACTCACAACTAAAGCAACCATTTTCGTTTTATCATCGCTTTCGAGACTAATCAGCTGGTGTTCGTTTTATCCCTTTCCCACATACAGATGCTTTCTCACGTATCTGCAGCAGAAAACGTTTGAAAAAAAATAATCATACAATTGTTAATGAAGATTTCTTATATTTTTCTCTAGATGTTTTCAAAGTCGCCTGCTGCAGATTTGGTGTATGTGGGTAGATGTTTTAATAGCAGATTCCTGATTCCTTGCAGGACGTTCGTCTGATTGCAGCAGCCTATCGGGAAGGCGTGATGACTTTAACAACACGCAATGGTACAAGTTTGAAAGCAGTTCCGGTTATTTAAACCTTTCGTCAACCTGCCCTGCTGGATCAAACGCGTGTGGTTCTTCAATGTCAGCATGGATCAATAGTAAGGTGTTTTGGATTTACGTCATCCGTCATTTTTATCTAAAATATTATATCGTTAAGATACTGTTTAAAATACTAGTTTCCATCTACTTTTAAAGGATTTATTAACCGTTTAACTTATCATCCTGGAATTATATCCTGATAAATAGAACTGATTGAACTCGTGAGATTGCAAACACTATTTTAATATATGGTTTGTTATAAATAAAGTGATCTCAAATATGTACAGTTACAAATACTTAGCAAGTTGTATCATGCCGTTGGCCAATACGTCTCAGTCCGCATATGTAATACTCTCTTGGGTTAAATATTATGGCAGAGGGATAACCGATGATCCAACAAGAGTAAACAAAACAAAAACCCACTTAACAATCAACACTAAATATCTCTGCATTGCTCACAGGTAATAAATATTGATTGTATAAGTCGCATATTTGTCGTATATATTATATATAAGTAAGAAATGTTTACCAAATTGCATGGACCGATTATGGACCGATTATTTGGTGTTTTATGCCGCTTTCAACATATGTTCAGTTATATTACGGCGTTTCCTCGTTAAGTTCACTGTACTATATATCCATTTTTCCTGACACTTGTAAGTCAGTCGTAATGCTGTACATATACTGTATATTAAATAATTGTAATTTATAACACACTGTTATATTTCTATAGATACCATATCAATCGGTAATGGGACCGAAGAACATACAGTTTGCATGAAAAACGGTAATGAATGTTGTAGCGCTACATATACCATACATTCTAAACAGTGCAAACATTTCCGTGTCTATCATTTTGGAGGAATGCCAGCAAACTCCCGTCATCGTTATTGTACTGGTAAGTGATATGCCATACATTCCAAACAGTGCAAACATTTCCAAGTCTATCACTTTGGAGTAATGCCAGTAAATCGTATTATACTAGTAAGTAATATCATTTCCGAGTCTATCATTTTAGTGGAATGCCAGGAAACAACTGTCACCGTTATTATGCTGGTAAGGGATAGACCTCACATTCTTCACACCTCAGTGGTAATGGGGTCAGAGCGTTCGCCTCGTTATAGAACGTTGGTCAGGTCACACCAAATACATGTACTTCAATAATGATGGTTGCGGCTTCCCTCTTTTTGGATAACATTTGAACTAATGTGCTGGTGTCAGTATACATTAAAGAGACGACCGACTCGAATATTTCTCAATGAAACTACCTAATATAAATAGAAAACCGTTGGACTCGGCTTAAAATAGCGTTTTCGTAATTTAGATTTATAGATATCCTTCTTTGGCCCTTAAAATGCTCCAGATAACGCCATGTTTTATTTTATTGTTTTATCTCCCTACGTTATATTTTTATTTGTACCATGCGTTGGTGTTGCGTTGAGTAATAACTGAGGTATTGTGGTACGATTACCGATTAACTCCATATCGTCTAGGAATCTGGGTCGTGCAGTCTTAGATAGATATATTTATTCACCAAATATAACATACTATTTACATCGCAATATAAAAAATTATCCACATTCATCAGAATAAATGATAGGAATGAATAAAGAAAACCATACCAATCAACATTGCTGTCAAGGATTTGTGACTCCTTAAACCACATTGTGTATATAAGATATTATATAGTTTTCTTTCCTGCCACATTACTTCGTATTCAACAGAAAGGTAATATCATAGACACACGTCGATAATATATAGGCCGCTTCAAAAGAACACTGACGATACGATCAGCGAAGAGCCTGATAAGCTTGCATTGACATGTGTTTTAATTATTGTTTCAATATTTTTGAGTGTTTTTCATGTATGACAAAGGAATAAAGTGAGAGTAGGGATATTTCTAAAATGCTTTTAAATGTTTCGTAAAAGGTGGACGTTTTCATTTTAGTTTCATTTAATTGTCTTTGCTCATTTACCAGTTTTTGTATTGTTTCTTGATATCTGTTCCATTTTCTTTGTATGTATATGTGTATATGTTGAACAATTATTTTAACTTATCTTTTATTAAAGGCGTGCTCTATGAATGTGGTATAATGTATTCCCTGCCATCTAGTCTTCAAGGTAACCATGAAGTCTCCAAATAATGATAATTTCCCCAAAATCCGACAATACAGGAATATGTATGCAGCTTGATCGTAATCACCGTTGATTTCAAATTTCAGAAGATCAACGTTCATAAGATACAGCGGATATAAACATTATTTTAGTTTTTTCCCCCTGTTTGGTAGTATTTGTAGCGTTTTAATCTTGATTAATGTTAATGTTTCCATTTGCACAGATGACTTTGCTGGTACGTGCCTAACAACAACAACAACAACAACAACAACAACAACAACAACAACGACGACGTCAACAACAACAAGAACAACAACAACAGCACAAAGCAATCGGAACGGCATTAATCATGGTAATTATATAGATGCCTGTTACTTGGATTGTTGTTAACTATTAGAAATCGAGATTCAGTCTTTTATAAAAATATATACATATATAAATATATAAGAAATATGTTTGCCTGCAAAGTGCATGGTCCTATTCGACATCGTCCCATTATTGGGAAGTTATATAATTCACAAACTTTACAGCGGACTGGCGATATCTAGAATTCGAAGTGGACCCATAAAGTAGCCGTCCCGCGAGAAAACCAACATTATGGCCTCTGCGTAATGTATCGACCCAGATCAGCCTGCGCAGTCCGCGCCGGCTGATCCGGGCCGACACATTCCGTCTCTGGCAGATAGAGGTATAGAGTAATGACTCCTGAAACAGAAAATCGACAGGAGGCGAAACGTGTCTGTCTGGGTAAGCCTACGCGGCATGCTAAGGCTGATCCGGGTCGATACTTTACGCTGAGACCATAATGTTGGTTTTCTCGCGGACGGCTTAAATTACTTCCAATTATCGACGTTTTCGAATGATAGCTGGATTTATGTTATATATGTATTGTCAGCTTCGTTATGCATTAAATCCTAAGTGTTTATTATGAAAAGCAAGCAAGTGATAACATCATGTCAAGCGAACAGCACAGCAGCCGGTTCGATTGCATGTAAAAGATTGTTCCTATCGAGATGATGATTAGAAATACATGTATATGATTCATTCGAATTTTCCATGTTTGAGTTAGTTATCCAATGTATATAGATACAACATTTACCCTTTATGATTTATTCGAAGTTCCCGTGTTTAAGTTAGTTATCAGGTGTTTATAAATTACACATTAGAACGCCTTAGCAAGAGACGACTTTTGAAAACATTTTGACAAAAGGTGAAAAATGCTCAAAAACGAGCAATTTCTCCTTTTGCTACAATATTTTCCACCCTATTCAAAAATTAAACTCTCATTTATGGAGGTATTTCTCATTTTGACTCGAAGTCGTCTACTGCAGAATTGCTGTATTTGTGAAATGGTTAATATTGCTTTTATTCTTATTTCCATGATAAAGATCTTCGATAATCGACCAGCAAAATGTAATTTTTAATTTCTGATGTTTATAAGTTGCTGAATCGGAAGTTACGTTACATATAATTCCTATTGTGTATA
>JASEVX010000006.1:69103455-69311814 GCA_031761405.1 Serripes groenlandicus
AGGATATGACTCCCGGATCAACAGTAGAACGGTGAAAAAAACTCTGTATCTTTGTTTTAATATTAAAACATATGGTTGTCTTTAAAAGTAGATGAAACAAGTAGTTATTAAACTTTTTGTTAACGATAACATCTTGAGAGATTCATGACTGACTACGAAATGTTCAGTACATAATTATAACATATCGATTTGAAAAATAAAAGATTTGGTTTATTTTCAAAAATCGAGAGTTTTCATGTCACGATCGGGGGGATTTCATTTCAAATTGTGAGAATTCCGATTGAAACAAGAGGCTTTGTAAGCTGATAGGCTGCTACAAATATTATAACACCTTCCCACATAGAACACAACTGCAGCAGACAACTTTGTAAGCAATCAAAATAGCCCTACTGTTGATCCATGCTGACATTGAAGAGCCACACGCGTTAGATCAAGACGGGCAAGTTGACGATAGGTTTAAATAACCGAAACTGCTTTCAAACTTGTACCATTGCGTGCTGTTCAAATGATCACCCATTCCCGGTAGGCTGCTACAAACAGACGAACGTCCTGCAAGGAATCGCGAATCTGCTATTATAACATCTTCCCACATACACCAAATCTGCAGCAGACGACTTTGAAAATATCTAGACAAGAGTTGAATACATTGTGGCAAAAAGAGAACTTGCTCAATTCAATATGCGCAATTTCTCTTTTTGCCTCATTTTTTTTTAAAGTCGTCTGCTGCAGAGGTGTGAGAAAGCATCTGTATGTGGGTAAGGGATAAAATCAACACCAGCTAAGTAGACACAAAAGCGATGATAAAACGAAAACGGTTGCTTAAGTTGTGAGTTTTTATTTTAAAAGAATTTACATCAAATGGATAAAAATGAAATATAGCATTTTAGGTAATTTTTCTCTCTAACCATCGTTCAATATTACACCGTGCTTCGTTCTCAAAAAAATCTAAATTAAAAACCATTTTGTTCCTCATTATTTTCATTTCATAGAATATACGTTTAATGTGTACACATTTATTATAAAGTTTCGGTTAGAAACTTCTTACGGTCAGGGTCAAAGGTCACATATACTATGGTGCTATTTTTGCTTGTTACAAAACGAACTCTGTGGGCAATTTGGCGCTACTCGGTCTTACGATTTTCCGAATTCAGACTGTATATCAAATGTTTACATCATTGAACATGTATCGAAGATTCTGTTCAGAGAACAATTCCATAAAAATGAGGACAATGTCACTAAGCGCATTCAACTTTCAAGCTTTTCATTAACCACGTTAAAAATGGCGGATTCTTGACCTCTGGCCCGTATCGACTCGATTCAATTTTTCGATCGTGTAGATCCGATATGCGTTCGTTGGTAACAAAATACAGGAAACACCCGTCATTTTATCATTTAGATATCTGTTCAATGGATTTATTGCGTTAAACTGTTTACCTTGGTTTACCTTGGTTGTGAGATCTTCATAGGCTACTGCCTCTTTGATCCGTCTTAATTATTGTTTTGCTTCCCGCTTCCGGTCAATCATAATATGGTGTAAATTTCATTGGAAGAAATTTCCAGTATACATTTAATTTATTTTTAAAACTATTAACACTGCTGGCAGTTACTATGTCCTCCGGCAGATTGTTCCATGAGTCAACAACGCGTTGAGAGAAGTGATATTTCCTTATGTTTGTGCGGCTGAATCTTTTATAGATTTTTAGGCTGTTTCCTCTTGTTTGGGTGTTATTTAAAGAGAAAATATCTCGGCATTCTATTTTATCTATATTGTAGATTATTTTGTATGTTTCTACCATGTCTGATCGAAGTATATTCTGTATTGAAGTGAGGGTAGTCCTATTTTTTTTAATCTTTCTGGATAACTTAGCTGTTTTGTTGATGGTAGTAATTTTGTTGCTCTTCTTTGAACATTTTCAATAGTTATCCTTTCTTTTTTATTAGTTGTTGTCCAAGCTGTACTCGCGTATTCCAGATGTGGCCTGACGAGGCTCTTGTATAGTATAAGGAGCATTTCTTGATCTATATAGCTAAATGATCTTTTTATGATTCCTAAAATTTTGTTTGCTTTTTTGACTTGTGTATTGATGTGGTCCTGAAATTTCAGTTTACTATCTATAATGACTCCGAGATATTTTTCTTGGGACGTCTTGGTGATTCTGTCCCCATCCATGTAATATTGAGCACTGTTTTCTTCATTTTGACCAAAGTGAATATGTTTGCATTTATCCTTATTGAATGTTAAAAGCCATTTTGTTGACCATTTGGAGAGACTGTCCAGGTCCTTTTGTAATGTTTCGATGTCTTTTTCGTTTCTGATGACAGAATAAATTTTGGTATCGTCTGCAAACAGTTTGGTTGTATTAATTACTGTGTCTGGTAGATCATTTATATAGATGGTGAACAGAATCGGGCCTAATACACTGCCTTGGGGTATTCCGCTTGTCACTGCTGTCCAGTTTGAACTTGCATCATTTAGCACAACTCTTTGCTTTCGTTTTGATAGAAAGTTTTTGATCCAGGCGAGTAATTTGCCTGATATGCCGTAGCTTTTCAATTTTGATAATAATCTTAGGTGTGGAACCGTATCAAACGCCTTTTGAAAGTCAAGGTAGATTGCATCTATTTGGTTTTGTGTGTCGATTTTCTCAGTCCAATCGTCCAGAACTTCTAACAATTGAGTGACGCACGATTTACCTTTTCTGAAACCATGTTGATGTCTGGTGAATAGATTGTTACTTTCCATGTGGATCATTAATTTATCCCTGATTTCTGTTTCCATGAGTTTGCAGATAATTGATGTAAGGCTGATTGGTCGATAGTTTGATACATCTTGTTTAGATCTTTTTTTGTGAATTGGTATTATATTTGCTAGTTTCCATTCTGACGGTAGTTTGGATTGTTCCATTGATTGGTTGAAAAGGATTGTAAGTGGTTCCACCAAGTGTAGTGATGTTTCTTTTATTACTTTAGGGTGTATCTTGTCATTTCCTGGAGATTTTGTATCCTTAAGTTTATCTATATTTTTTGTTATGGAATATTTGTTGAATATCACGTGATCTAGTTTACATGTTGTTTTTTGTTCAAGGACGGGAATATCGTCGACATCGTTTTCTATAGTAAAAACACTTTTAAAAAATTCATTCAGAAGTTCTGCCTTTTCTTTGTTATCGGTGTGGATTAATCCTTTGTTATCTTTTAGGCTGATTATTTTCTCTTTTGACTTTGTTTTAGACTGGACAAATTTCCAAAAGATTTTAGAGTCTGATTTCATTTTTAATGCTATTGATTTTTCATAATTCCATTTTGCTTGTTTTACCATACAGTTTGCCTTGTTTTTAGCGTTGTTGTACTTTTCGTTATTAATTTGGTTTCTGCAATATTTATATTTTTTCCACATGGTTCTTTTCTTTTTAACTGCCGAGAGTGTTTCTTTATCCATCCATGGCGTATTGAAATTGTGTGAGGCAGATTTGCTCACTGGTATGTTGTTTTTTGTCGCTATTGATAAGTTATCGACAAATCTGCTCCACATTACATCAATATCGTCCGTATCCAGCTCAGATTCCCAATCTTTTTTTGATAAAATATTGTTTATTTCATCATAATTTCCTTTGAAGTATGCCAACTTTTCTAATTTTATACTAGTCGTCTCTGTAGCATAACAGAAAGTGAATTCTAATACCTCATGATCACTGTTCCCTAATGGCGCGCAATGTGAAAGTTCCTCTATCATTCCTTCTTCATTTGTTAGTATCAGGTCTAATATACTAGGGATATTATCTCCTCTATACCGTGTTGGTAGGCTTACATGTTGGAAGAGATAAGAGTCTCTTACTGTTTCCAAAAATTTGGTAGCTAAGTGTTTTGTGCCTACAGTAGTAGATTGTGTATCCCAACTGATTTCCTTGAAGTTGAAATCCCCAACGTGAATTTTGTAGTCATATTTTATATTTTCGAAACTGTCAATTTTCATTATTTTTGCGATTTCAGAAATACATGTTGGGTCTGTGACACTTGGGCTTCTATAGATACAAGATATCAGTAGATGTTCATTCTTCCTGTTTTTTATTCCAATGAGTACGTGTTCTATTATTTTACTTTGGGGGAAATCTATTAGGTACGCATCGATATTATCTTTGACGTATATTAAGCAGCCTCTACATGTAGATTCGATTGAAGCTGGATGAAAAACATGATACCCTGATATGCGCCATTCAACAGAGCTGTAATCATATTGGTTGTTGAATTTACTGAAGATTTCTGTTACTGCTATAATGTCGTATTTTCTTTCTTTTATTAAAACTTGTATTTCATTCATTTTGTTGCTTAAACTATCTGCATTCGTATACATAATACTTAAATAGGGACTTTGTAAAACTTTATCTACATGTTTAAAAATAAAACCGTCCCCCTAATCTTCAGTTACTGAATTCTTCTGGGACTGTATAAAGTGACCTCCTAGGAGTGTCTCATCTGGGTCAATAGGGTTTCTTGCACCCGAAATATCAGCAATAGAATTATGATATTGTAATGTTCTCAAAAGTTCTTGAGACCCCAAGCTTATAGAGTTATTCATTTGTATTTGATTTTGTAAATTTGCATCCTTTTTGTTTTTGTTTATTCCACTATTTGTTATTGCAGTTTCACAACTAGTGATGGTTGTATCGTTGAAGTTGTATTGTTCATCCTCTAACATTGACATTTGGACCAGATTTTCTTGATTTGCTTGTTGTTGCATTTGTTGTCTTCTTACTTTGTTCATTTCCCGTTGTTGCGGTGTGAGGTCCTCTGTTATGATACATTTTTTTAGTTGATTTGATTGAGGTAGCTCTCTGATTTTTGATGCATTGTCTAAAATATCCTTTCTATGTTTTTTGTTGTTTAGCACAATTTTTAATGGTCTGCATTTACTGGGATTAAAGTTCCCTAGTCTAAAGCATACATGTATGTCTAATTCTTGTATACCTATAATATTGCACAGTTCACTGAATGTTTTAATATCAAAGTCCTTTCTAACTGAGCTATTTGTGCTTGTGCATTCTGGCATGTGATATATAATTAGGTTTAGTGTTCTTTTTTTGTGATCTTCTATTTCTCGAATTTCTTTTCGGACATCATCTTGAAGTGAAGCTTTAATTTCAATTTTTATTTCTCGATCAAAGTGGGTTTTATTAAAGTAAATTCTTTTTTAACTTTTTTTCCAATGTCCAAATTGATTTCAGTCATTTTTTCTTCCATCATTGTCAGTCTAGTTTGAGTATTTTCTTCGATAGTTTTCAATCTTGTGGAAAGGCTTGACATACACGGAAAATTTTGTTTGCATACATTGCACGTCCATTTAAAGTTATTGGATTCGTCTTCTTTTAGTGCTTCAGCCAATTTTGGCGATATTTTCGTACATTGTATGCAAAAAATTAACTCGCATACGCAGCATGCAAGATTTTGTTGATGTTCAATGACGATGTCACATTTCGGGCATGTGTTGCTTCCTATTCTCGCTCTTTTACTTGGTTTACTTTTGTTAATTGGAGTTGAACTTATCATATTGGCCATAATTTGTATATTGTCCTAATTTTTTATTATTCTGTTACCAAAAACAGGGCTTCCCTACTTTTTGGTGTAGTTGGTTGTTGTATTCTGTCCTATTTTGTTTTGATCATGAGGTATTCAATTTGACAGTTCGGCTGTTTAATGCTAGACATCGGATTAATGTTGGTTCTGTGCTCTGGGCTTCTCAAATTACTATGTGATGAGGGCTTCCCTAATCACATGCATTTATATTTAAGATCCAGATTGTTCCTTCTTGTATACAGGATTATTTGATGAAGATCAATTATGTCTGCTGTTACTTGGTATTTCTCTAGGGGAGATTAATATTTAAGTGTGAACAGGGCTTCCCTAATCACCTTTTTATTTTATAGCGAAATTCTCAATTAATGCTCTTATACTATACATTTATTTTCTTTTGGTTGATGTTTCTGTTGTTCATTTCATATTGCTTTCTCTTGAGGAGATTAAAGTTATTTGTTTATATTCCTTGTGTGTGAATAGGGCTTCCCTTTTCACAAGCACTTAAATGTACATGTTGTACAAATATTGTTCTATGTATTTGTATTGTATTTACACGTTACACATAACAGGGCTTCCCTATTATTATTGTTTATTGCCAAATGCAATGACATATTATCTTTTATTTATGATTTGAAACCACAGGGCTTCCCTATGTTTTCCTTTATTGATTGTTAATATTGAATTAGACCTTAGGATGTTTCATTTGTTTCCATTCTGTGTTTCAATTTTAACAATTTATGAAACCACAATGTTGCAAGATGTTTTCCAGGGTGAACTCCGTCAGTATATAGATTAAAGTTTTTAGTATATTTCACTTTAGAAGCAGATTTTTTCTTTGATGATTTTATAATGTCTAAAGATAATTTCGGGGTTGTTGTATTGTTAATGTTGTCAATCCCATTGTTAAGGCAGTCAACTGATTCATGTAGCACAGATTCTTGTTCTTGATAATAATTAATGTTCTCACAGCCTTTTCTTCTCTTCCATTCAATAATTGAGTAATAGGGACAATTTATGAAAAGTACTGTTGCAGAGTTGTTACATCTTTGGATTGTTGATTTCAGATAGCGATACTTGACGATTATTTGCTCCACTATATCAGTTTGGTTTTCTTTAAGATTGATGAATTTTCCTACCTTGTCTATTAACTCACAGGTCCCAAACCAAATGAAGACGATAGGTTTTTTTGCTATTTGGATGTTTCTGAGGAATGATCTTTGAAAACTATGGTTATCTACTGTAACTCCACTTCTTGATATAATTGTTATTGCCCCATAGTAATCATTTGTGATGGCATTTGTTAGCGAGAATCCCTTGCTGTCTGTGATGAGTAGACAATCTCTTGAATGGACTGGGCTTGGACGCTGATTCTCCTCTAACTGTAGCTTATTTGCCTCCTTAATTAATTTAGGGATAGAAGGAAATATAAACGGGATTTAGGAATAAATATTTAAAGATGGCGGCACCATGCACAAATGTGATGAAAATTGCAGAGTTTCAATTCACAGAAGATTAGAATATTTCATGTGTACTTCCCTAAATAACTGGATCGGTATCACTATAGGTTTTTCATCTACCATTAATACACCAATTAAATTTTATCAATACAATACTGTCCATAACTGCTGAAAGTCAACGACCGTCAGGTAAGCTGGTGCTAGCGTGATTCATTCAAAACTGTTGATCATGGCACATTTGTCACAAATCGTGGTCACTCAGTTTATTCTTAGGCAAATTTGTCACATTATATGTTTATTGCTAGGCCCAATGGGAGTCATGTTGTTTTGTTTAATCTTTGTGTCACGAAACCATACTTGTGCGAAACATGATCATTATTTGCAATGTTCCCGTTACATTAGAGTTGCCGTTCGTGTTTAACATGCTTGTAAAGACAACCAAAATGTGCAGACTCGGAGTGTTTTGCCGAGCTATCATGTAAGTTTGAGCTGCATCCTCACAAGTATGATTATATAAATAGTTTTTATAAGCACCTCGCAACATTCTTTCCATGTCAGACATGTCCAATGCTTCTTAATGCTTAAAATGAAACAAGGATTCCGTTTCGTACCCAATGTTTTACGCACTTGAAGTCAAGTCTGAAGTTGTGAACAGTATGTTTCGTCTTTCGTTCATCTGCTTCTCTGATAAGTAGAACCACTGAAGATATTCTCTGTTCATATATGTTGTAATCTTGCGTCGCCTTGAGGAAGACATTATAGTGATGGTTTAGATTTTGTTATTGTTACTTCTTTATGGATAAAGATAACATTTCTTTATATTTAGTAGTTAATACCAATTTTTATTCATTTAACCGATGGATCAGCTTATCAATTAATAGTTTAAAATAGGCAAAGCCTAGGTCGTGTGAAAGCAAGAACAATTAAGTAAGCACTGTCAGTCCCCCAACAAGAAACAAATTAAAAGGCAAATTGTAGAAAGTTACAAAAATGAATTTGAAAAACATATTGAAAAAACCTAAACTTATCATGCATTTAAGTTTAATTAGTACACATCTGTTTCATTTTTTAGTAGGTTAGGATTGTAACAGACTGTAAGCTTTCCAAGGATGTTGATGGAAAACAACACTAGAAGGCATTGAAGAATGTTCTGATTTATTTTTACAAATGCCAGTTATTTGTAAACTCAAAAGTAATATATAATTGTAAACTGACTCTTTAATAGTACCATGGTTGATTGAATGACTTGAGCTTAACATTACTTTCAATGGTACTTCAGTTCACCTAATATTTCCCCCTGGCTTTCTAGAATACTAAAATAACCCACACAACAATCTTCCTAGGCAGATGGCTAATTTTGCATGATCTGGCTGAATGTATAATCTTGAGACAATTTAAGATGAGAACACTATGCATTACAGATTGAGAAAACTGTCATTTTTGACAAATATTTTCAAAAGTCCCATTTATAATGAATGATGTATGTAGGAAAAGGTAAAGTTTAGCCCCTTGCCTGATGTAAATTACTTGATTTCTGTGACTAATCTGAATACATTGTCGGAATGGTGTAATTGATCCAAAATGAACATATATCCAAAATGAACAATATGTTCCTATTCAACAACATTTTCACTTTGAACCCCTATCTCCTTTTCTGGTTTTTAATTTGTAAAACATGAAACAGCATCAGGTTATTTGTTAATAAGTACCAGACTTAGTGTCAACAACTAATTATGTATACATGTATATGAAATTTGTTGTTTGAAAAAAAAAATGGATAGTGAAAGATCTGATCAGACCTTGAACATGTACAGATTCTCAGAGTTATCACTGTTGATAACTGTTCCTTTTTATCCCCCGCTTTTTCGAAGAAAAAAAGTGGGGTTATTAATTTCGGTTTGTCCGTCTGTCCGTCTGTCTGTCTGTCTGTCTGTCTGTCTGTCTGTCTGTCTGTCTGTCTGTCCGTCTGTCTGTCTGTCACACTTCGTTTCCGTGCAATAACTGCCATAAATGTGAACCGTTTTTTTTCAAACTTGGTAACAAGGTTAAATGCCTTAAGGGCTAGGCCAAGTTCGATCGTCACTTTCGGCGGACTTTATTTAGTGGAGTTATGGCCCCTTATTTAACACAAAATGTCGTTTCATGCTGTTTCCGTGCAATAACTGCCACAAATGTGAACCGTTTTCTTTCAAACTTAGTAACAAGGTTAAATGCCTTAAGGGCTAGGACAAGTTTGATCGTCACTTTCGGCGGACTTTATTTAGTGGAGTTATGGCCCTTTATTTAACAAAAAAAGTCGCTTCTTGCTGTTTCCGTGCAATAACTGCCACAAATGTGAACCGTTTTTTTTCAAACTTAGTAACAAGGTTAAATGCCTTAAGGGCTAGGCCAAGTTCGATCGTCATTTTCGGCGGACTTTATTTAGTGGAGTTATGGCCCCTTATTTAACACAAAATGTCGTTTGTTGCTGTTTCCATGCAATAACTGCCACAAATGTTTTTTTTTTTTTTTTCAAACTTGGTAACAAGGTTAAATGCCTTAAGGGCTAGGCCAAGTTCGATCGTCACTTTCGGGGGACTTTATTCGGTGGAGTTATGGACCCTTATTCAACAAAAAATGTTGTTTCTTGCCGTTTCCGTGCAATTACTGCCACAAATGTAAAATTTTTTTTTTCAAACTTGGTACAGTTAAGAACATCATGAAATTGACAATCTGAGCGGAACGTGATTGGATCGTGAGCGTGATTGGAACGAAGTTGGAACGCTTTATGAGCGGAACGGAATTTTGCGCTCTGAACGAAACAATCATAATGATTGCAAAAATCCAATCATTCGCTCGTTGAACGGTTGCAACAACTATCCGATAATTATTTTACGAAATTATTTTATTAACCCTTTACTGGATAGCCCAACTGCCCATTTACCTATATTATCTCCATATATAGGCATCTATTTGATAAACCAATAGTCAATAAACTACTGATAAAAGACTGTACACTATTTCCATACAGGGTATTGGGAAAATCATCTATCTATATAAAATATTGTAACTACCTTTTATATGTCAGTATAAACATTGTGGGAAATTAAATTACCTTTACATTGGTGTAAAATACACTATTTCAGCATGAAAAGAACTGAAGCAAAACAGGAGACGAAAGCAGGGCAATTTTATTTTTTATTTTTTCTTGAAAATGATGAATGTATTTTGCTCATGTCTACCTTTTCAAATATTGTTATTGCGGAAAAAAAAACAAGTGAAATTACTCCTTTTGCTGCAATGTTTACTCGTCAGCTTTAGTTGCGTCAATATGAATCTACATCTGTGAAAGAGGTATTTCCCAGTAGCTTACTTGATTGTCAAAACTGGTATACACCGGAAATGTGATCGGTCAAACAAAGAACCGACTTTGCACGTGTGAGTAAACCCTTTCCTCTTTCAACAATTATGCCGACGAAATTAAAAACATCTCGACAAAATATCAAACTATTTAACCCTTTCTCACGTATAGACAATTTCTACAGCAGAAGAATAGATTTATACAGGGTTGCTTCATTGTGTTTGCATGGGATCATAACATTGTGAGCAATTTTTTCTCGTTTTAAATGTCATCTGCTCCAGATTTATTTAATATGAAGAAAGGGAGAAATGAAGCCCTGTTGTCAAGGTCATGTTTACTGCATGCGTCAGTAATTTTCCATTTGATCTGGGTTGCACGTGGTTTACACATAATAATACCGTGTCAAATGAAAACCCGCCTTCCGATAGTTGGGAATATTCAGATCAATATGCTCTTCTGTTAAGACTGATTAGGTTCATCACTGTTCGTAAATCGTCTCATAACAATTATCGAAGTATTTTGAGAACAATTATGATCAAACGCCGGCATTACAATTAAATAAATTGATACCAGCTGTTATAAGATTTGGAACAAAACTGATTGCCTATTTTTATGTGTCGCGACTCAATCTGTATATGGTGCATAATGGTAATTTTAGAAAACCCTTGTGAAATAATTAAAATTTACAATTACAAATGGAAACGGATATTATCATATGGATATTTTTCATAGGAACAAGGTATTTTCAAGCTTATCATTTCCCGACGCATTTCATTCAACCTGGGTACTGAATTTTTAAACACTATACATGTTTGGACGCTTTTTACTTAACTTTATATAGTAACACTATGATTTAAAGTATGAGATCCCTTTGTAAATAAACAAATTGTATTGTGATACACTTTTGGAGGACCTATTCACACGATAAATATACTTTTGAAGCATTCAAACTCCAAAGGTGTCGAAAAGCGTTTACATTGAAATCGATTAGAATCGATTAGGGTCGTCGAAAACCGTTTATATTGAAATCGATTAGGGTTTTCGAAAATCGTTTATATTGAGATCGTGTATGAAAGCGTTTATATCCGGTGAAGGGTTAAAAGTCATATTTGTATACTAAACTTTTGTTTTATAAGACACTCAAGTATCCGATTGAATTAGAATGTAACAAATATTATCAATATGATCATTTTCGTAATACGATTTGTTGTTGATATTTAGGGTTAAATAAAAAAATATATAAACGAAACGAAATTAATTTAAGCCAATCAAATCGTTGAACGGATTTTGATCGAAAAAAAGCGTTCCGAGTGAGCGTAAAAAAGCGCTCAATCTGAACGGAACGGAAAAAAGCAATCACAATGTTATGAATGAGTGAACGCTTTGAGAGCGGATTGGAACGTGAGCGGAGCGAAACGGAACGGAACGGAGCGGAGCGTGAACGGTTAATTTGTCAATTTCAAGATGTTCTTAACTGTAACAAGGTTAAATGCCTTAAGGGCTAGGCCAAGTTCGATCGTCACTTTCGGCGGACTATATTCGGTGGAATTATGGCCCCTTATTTAACAAAAAATGTTGTTTCTTGCTGTTTCCGTGCAATAACTGCCACAAATGTGAACCATTTTTTTTCAAAATTGGTTACAAGGTTAAATGCCTTAAGGGCTAGGCTAAGTTCGATCGTCACTTTCGGTGGAGTTATGGCCCCTTATTTAACAAATAATGTTGTTTCTTGCTGTTTCCGTGCAATAACTGCCACAAATGTGAACCGTTTTTTTTTTCAAACTTGGTAACAAGGTTAAATGCCTTAAAGGCTAGGCCAAGTTCGATCGTCACTTTCGGCGGAGTTATGGCCCTTTATTTAACAAAAAATGTTGTTTCTTGTTGTTTCTGTGCAATAACTGTCACAAATGTGAACCGTTTTTTTTCAAACTTGGTAACAAGGTTAAATGCCTTAAGGGCTAGGCCTAGTTCGATCGTCAGTTTCGGTGGACTTTTTCCAGTGGAGTTTTGGTCCCTTAATTAACAAAAAAAGTCGTTTCTTGCTGTTTCCGTGCAATAACTGCCACAAACTTGTTAACAATCTAGGCCAAGTTTGTTTAATTTACCCTGTAATACATGTTCAATAAAAAGACTACTGACATGTTTAAACCTAACCTCAACATTTTCCTACAATATTTCCTGCAAGCGGGGGATATAAATTTCATGAATTTGCTTGTTTTAATTGTTACTGCTTAATTATAAAAGCTTTTGAAAAGGGTACAGGGAGTACAATATTTTTTCAATAGAAGCCTGGATAAAAATGTAATAATTGTTAAAGTAAGACAACTCCCCACAACATAATTGTTTTATGTATAAATTGTTTAGTTTAGTTCCTTCTTTCAAAACATGTACCTGCTGAGATTTGATATCTAAATTTACATAGAAAACAGATACATATATATATCTGTGGTATTTCAGTTTTAGCAGAGGACAGAACACCTATGTGAGGTCACTGGGTGACTTAATTATAACTGACATTAATTATGAACTGCCTTTAAGTTTTTATAATATAGCCTTTTCTGTTGAAAAATAGACAAAGTTTTCTTTATTTTTCAACCAAAATGTTTATACATATTTATTTGAATAAAAAGTATTTTGAGTGTTTGTTGAATTTAAAAAGAGATTGATCCTCTTTATCTGCAGATTTCAATGTTCAGTTTGTTTTTACCTTATTTTAGTTTGATATATTTAGTGTTTCATAGACAGACCTAAATCGGTGACCATAAAAGTCTTCTTATTTTGCATGTGCTTTTCAATTTGAAGAGTTCTATGACATCAGTGGTTGTTGTGCTCCCAAGTATGAACATAATGCTGTCAATTGATGTTGAATATTTTGTAAATGTGGTTTGAATACATGCATGCAGAGTATTTAAAATAATCTAGTGAAAATAATGTTGAAATTCTTAGTAGCAAGTTGTCCAATCTGATCAATAAACACATTTTTGATAAAAAAAAAAGATGAAACTACTAGAAATTCAGCCTGTTGAAAGAAAAGTATGAGTTTTACTGATATCCACATATGACATCATTTCTTTAAAACAATGGACTCATTTGAGTTTGATCAATAAACAAATTTTTGATAAAAAATAGATGAAACTACTAGAAATTCAGCCTGTTGAAAGAAAAGTTATGTGTTTTACTGATAGCCCACATATATATGACATCATTTCTTTAAAACAATGGACTCATTTGAAGGCATGAAAGTGTTTTCCTCTCTTTCAGGTTGGAGGACATTTACTATGTATACCCCAAAACCAGGGTGAACTGATTCTGGTCATACTTTCATGATTTGACAAAGACTAGGTCATAGACATAAACTGTTAAACTGTACAATGTAAAAAAAAAATGTAAATTGAAGGCAAATAATTTGAAATAGACTGTAGTTTTGTTTGTTTGCTACACTTACTACAATATATAGATAAACGTCTTGAAGTCAATACAACTAGACAGTCGAAGATATGATAGTTTAGCTATTTTCTTGAGCGGGGTCAACATTTGACAAGACGGATTCGTCAAATGACAGATACAGACAAAAACAATACACACGATGTGACGAAAGCATCGTGGAACAGATACAGACAAAAACAATACACACGATGTGACGAAAGCACAACAAATAATTTAGAACTGAAGTTATATTTTTAAGCAAATTATTGATATAATAAATATCTTACCTTGAAATGAAGCTACAGAAACAGAATTGTTCGTCCTTTTCAGTTAAAATAATATCCGAGGCTAGTGTAACGAACGATAACTTCCGTTGAAATATTTACAATAATTTGCAAGTGTTTATTGCTTCTCTATATTGCAAAGATATAAAATCCATGAAATAATGATGACAGGTACAAAAGAATAGTCGACTTAGCCTTCATAAAGTCCTTCCAGTGAATGAAATCCATTTGTGACAAGTCAAACTATCTTTTCCTACCATTCCTGTCGTTTTCCTTTTGTTATTTATTTATTACTTGCCTTACAATGACGTTACTTTTCGTTGCAATGACGTCACATTTGGATGTGTTTACTTCCGGTTGAGAAAATATTATTTTAAAAATAGAAAAGGAGTGCAATTATACGCAAATTATCACATATCAGATTCCTTGTTTTCATTCCTTTATCGAGAAGGAATTTAATTTAATTTTTCTCTCTAGTTCTAAGTATTTTTTGATTTGTCAAAACATGCGAATATCGTGTTTGTGGGTTTTACCGGTTACGAAATGAATAGGTTACGACAATTTGTCCGTCCAGTAAGACCGGAAGCAAAATGGCCGAAAAAAGTGCTATGGGGTTGAGATTTGATATGTGAAAAACAGTAAGATTGTACTGAATTCTCGTTGTTTTGATCTCGTATGATGTGTTCGTACTTGTAACCTATAGGCGTGCTTCGCTCGAGCCTTTGGCTCGAGCTTTCACACGTATAAGTGATCAATTGGTGGGTCCGTGTGAATGTGTAGAATCTAATGAACCTTGGCAGATCTGTATAAAAGACAATTCCCTATCCAAGTTGCCCATTTGTACTGGTTTGAACCAATGAACAGTCATAATGACAAGTAGTAAATTTTACCTGACACCGTACAGTTACACTTTGGCTTTATGGCATTGCTACCTCTTGTACTGGCTATGTCTCTTAACTGTGTCATTGTTTGGTGTGTATTTAAATGTTTTAGTTTTTTACACCGCCTTCAACAATTCTCTAGTTATCTGATGGCGTGTACTGGGTAAGTTACCAGTACTTTTGGTTCATTCATCCTGACACCAGCCAGTCAGTTGTAATGCTAACCCCGCAACCCTGAGCATCAAGAATGGCAGTCACAACTACCATTTTTAGCTCACCTGAGCTTTGCTCAAGGTGAGTTATTGTGATCGCCTTTTGTCCGGCGTCCGTCGTGCGTCGTGCGTCAACTTCTTCTCCTCAGTAACCAGTGGGTCAATTTGGATGAAACATCACAGAAAGCATCCTCTCAATGACCTCACCAGAATTCCTTCAAATTTTTGGGATCCATGCAAAATTCTGGGTTCGATGGCAACGAAACCGAAAAAACTTCAAAATTCTTCTTCTCCCGAATTGGTTGGCAGATTTTCAAATAATTTTGTAGAAATGTTCCTTGGATGACCCTCTATCAGATTCCTTCAAGCCGTGTTGATTGGTCGAAAAACATGGCCGCCAGGGGGGGCGGGGCTATTTTGCCTTATATGGCTATAGTGAAAACTTAAAAAATCTTCTCCGACGAAAGTGTCAGGCTGATTTTCAAATAATTTTGTAGAAATGTTCCTTGGGTGACCCTCTATCAGATTCCTTCAAGCCATGTTGATTGGTCGAAAAATATGGCCGCCAGGGGGGGCGGGGCTATTTTGCCTTATATGGCTATAGTGCAAACTTAAAAAATCTTCTCCTCCAAAAGTGTCAGGCCGATTTTCAAATAATTTTGTAGAAATGTTCCTTGGGTGATCCTCTATCAGATTCCTTCAAGCCATGTTGATTGGTCAAAAAACATGGCCGCCAGGGGGCGGGGCTATTTTGCCTTTTATGGCTATAATGAAAACTTAAAAAATCTTCTCCTCCATAAGTGTCAGGCCGATTTTCAAATAATTTTGTAGAAATGTTCCTTGGGTGACCCTCTATCAGATTCCTTCAAGCAATGTTGATTGGTCGAAAAACATGGCCGCCAGGGGGCGGGGGCTATTTTGCCTTATATGGCCAAAGTATAAACTTAAAAAATCTTCAACATCTTCTCCTCAGTAACCAGTGGGTCAATTGGGATGAAACTTCACAGAAAGCATCCTCTTAATGACCTCACCAAAATTTCTTCAAATTTTTTGGGATCCATGCAGAATTCTTGTTTCCATGGCAACGAAACGAAAAAAACTTCAAAATTCTTCTTCTCCCAAACTGGTTGACAGATTTTCAAATAATTGTGTAGAAATGTTCCTTGGATGACCCTCTACCAGATTCCTTCAAGCCATGTTGATTGGTCAAAAAACATGGCCGCCAGGGGGGGTGGGGCTATTTTGCCTTATATGGCTATAGTGAAAACTTAAAAAATCTTCTTCTCCGAAAGTGTCAGGCTGATTTTCAAATGATTTTGTAGAAATGTTCCTTGGGTGACCCTCTATCAGATTCCTTGAAGCCATGTTGATTGGTCGATAAACATGGCCGCCAGGGGGGGGGGCGGCGCTATTTTGCCTTATATGGCTATAGTGCAAACTTAAAAAATCTTCTTCTCCAAAAGTGTCGGCCCGATTTTCAAATAATTTTGTAGAAATGTTCCTTGGATGACCCACTTTCAGATTACTTCAAGCCATGTTGATTGGTCAAAAAACATAGCCGCCAGTAGGCAGGGCTATTTTGCATTATATGGCTATAGTGAAAACTTAAAAAATCTTCTCCTCCAAAAGTATCTGGCCGATTTTCAAATAATTTTGTAGAAATGTTCCTAGGGTGACCCTCTATCAGATTCCTTTAAGCCAAGTTGATTGGTCGGACACTATGGCTGCCAGGGGGCGTGGCTTATATAGCTAAAGTGAAAAGAAAAAAAATCAGGTGAGCGATTCAAGGGCCATCATGGCCCTCTTGTTTAAGGTTTTGGCTTGATCCGACTGGGGATCAGACTCGCGACCTCCCGCACCCCAGTCCAAATAAATGTGGAACTACCCGCACCAAAGGCAGACGTTCTACCAAAACACTACCGAGGCCGTCCACTGTGTTATAGGCACACTGGTGAAAAAAGTTTCTTCTCAATCAGAATTTACTTAACTCTGTTGCTACCTTCAATTACGACAAGATTTTATGGATTCATATAGGTTAAAGTTTAAACATATAATGTTAGTACATGTCCACTACACAGTCAATACAATCAAGGATTTTGCAAGCTGGAATGTACATGCTGGTTTCTAATAAGATGTAAACAATTTTTTTTTTTAATGTGTGCAACTAAACTTGTTCTTTCAGATTGAAATTGCAGGGGTTCGGGGGCGCAGCCCCTGATGTTGTTTTCAGTTGATGAAAAGTTTAGGATGCGTCTGGCAACATGACATGAAATATTTTAACATTCATTCAAAGGGGCTGATGTTGACCAATGTGTGGCAAATTATCTTCATTCTATATAGGTTTTAACAATTATAGAGATGTTCCTTATATTTTAGTAGACATTTTCAAAGTCTTCTACTGCGGATTTGTCATATGAGGGAAAGCTTCAAAGCATTAAATTGATGATGTCTGTTTAAATTATTCTTTGATAAATTGGCAGTTAAACTAGATTAGCATGAAATTATAACCTTCAATTGTGAAAAGATTTTATTGATTCATATAAGTGAAATGTACTGTGCATGTCCACTCAAAAGATTTGCATTCTTGAATATGGTTATTTTTACTGACAGGCATAAAAACATTGTTTATATATTATGTATATACACAAAGTGTATTCAGTTTGACCAAGTCACCTATTGTTCTTTGTTACAATTTTTTATTTTTTTTTGTCTTTGCACAGTATAATTGAATTAATGATGAAGCAGGGGCCCGTTTTATCAACGGTCGTAACTCGGTCTTAACTAAGATTGTCGTAAGTTTGGACGTAAGTCCGGAGTTACGTCCGATTACCGTTTTATCAAACAATCGTAGCTAAGATAGTCGTAAGTTTCGGGTGAAAAGTTACGACTGCTCGGAGGCAGTCTTAAGTCGGTGAAAAGTCGCAAATATGGCGGCGATCAGAACAAAATCCGTCGACTCAAAACTATTTTCGTCTCGTCTGAATTGCCAGAGACAGTCATGGTGTTTTTATGTGGTGCCGTGGTGTTCTCTCGACATACACATCCGAGTCGGAGTATTTCAAGGATCGAAAACACACTGGTTAGTCAAAAGACGACGACATTCGACCAACTACCAGCAGCCACACACATGTCATCTGAGAATTGTTTTTAAATGTACGTATACTCTATAGTATGTTGAAATAAAATCCCAAATTTAATAACTTGCGTGTGTTTAGAACATATCTAGGTCAAATTATCTAAGGGACGGTACTCTCAGTTTACAGTTCTTGGCCGGTCAAATATCGAGTTCAAAAACGCTAATGCTGCGAGAAGATCATTATTAACTACAGATAAGTTTGATTGATTTCTGTAGGATTCTTTAATAGTATGAAATCATCAATTAGTGTTCGTTCATTTTAACATGCTTAATTTGTTTAAACGCCACGGGTATGTTGTGTTTAGGAAACTATACGATCCGTACCCAAGATTGAACGTACCGAATGTCTCATGAGTAAGACTGTTCATCAACTCAGTCATCTTAATTCATTTATTCATGGCATACTACAAATGTCACGAATAAAGACATATATATATTTTCATTCTTTCAATAGCTCTAGATGCATTGGAAATGTTGGTCAATTTAGATAAAAACTCACTGTGTGAGAGGTTGTTTATTATGATTATGAAGTTTTAGTTGGCATGCTTATGTGTGATACAAGGCATAACGTTAGCACAGAATACAGACAAACTAAACAAATTGTGAACACGTTTAATCATGTGAATTTCATAGACTTTCAATTTGACAACTACTTGATCACACACACATGAATACATCATTCGAACCACTACCCTTGAAAATGAGTGGAAATACATACAGAATCTTAGATGTTATCAGTGTACCCGTCTCACACAAGTCTGATATTTTATCCGTTATGAACATAGCAAAACTCAGTCGGTAGAGTATCCGCCTTGAACACTAGAGATATCAGGTTTGAGCTCCAGACTGGCTACATGTTTTTCTCTCTCTGTGTCATATTAATAAAGCAATGGTCCTGTTACCAATTTAATATCTCGCAATTATTTTACTTACAGACTGACTAGTTAATTGGTCTATTCTACCATAACAAAGAGACATGTTCGCTATTTGATAGATCTTATTCCAGACTCCCAGAGGCAGTTGCAGACTTGCAAGGTATGACTTTTGGTGGATGTTTAAAGTCTTTCCCCACGTGTATACAAACACTTTATTACCCCTCTGTAGCAAACAACTTTTGAAATCATTGTGGCAAAAGGAGAAATTGCTCACAATGAACAATTTCTCAATTTGCCACAATGTTTTAAACTTTATTCAATAAGTGTTCCATTTCTTGAGAGTTTCCATATTTTTTAGATGATTTCAAAGTCGTATGGTACAGATTTTTTGTATATGGGAAAGGGTTAAACTTTATGAAGTGTATATATATATATCTTCAAATTCCATGACTGTCATGTCATGCCTATGATTATTGAATTAAATTGATTAGTTGTTTGATCTTTAGTTGACAAACATATACAGGGATTATACATCATATTTTACCTTCTTCCCACCTATAGACTATTAAATTTGCTGTTTGTCAGAATGATGCATTGAATTGTTATGCAACTCTTCCCAACTACCGCATCTCTTCAAATGATGAAGTAAGATAACTCTATTCGGCATTTAATGCAAGTTATGGCCCTTGTTTTATATACAACTTATGGGTAAACTTTTGCGTGCATCTACATTAAGAGTCCATATCTCAGTAATTGCTTAATGCATTGCATTGAAACTTTATACAACCCTTCCCAACCAGCACACCTATTTAACTAATCAAAAGGTATAACACAATCCTGCATTTAATGCAAATTATGGCCCTTTTTTTACTTAGAAATTCTGGTTAAAGTTTTGCTTACAACTACATTAACAGTCCATATCTTAGTAACTAGTTAATGCATTGTATTGAAACTTTATACAGCCCTTCGCAACTATCATACCTTGTATGAAAATAAATTAAATTATATAAATCTATTCTGCATATAATGAAAATTATCACCTTTTAAGAAATTCTGGTTAATGTTTTGCACGCAACTGCATTATAATCCATATCTCAGTAGCTAATACGCGTTGGAATAGTCGAGCGAGCTGTCTTATGGACAGCTCTTGTTTTGTGTTTTGTTATAAGACTCAATTATACTGATGTTTGTTTTTAAGGAGATAAATCTCAGAATACTAATTCAAACACATACTAGAATGAAATTTGATCTGATTTTTCAAATAATGTTCATTAACTTTTGCAGCTACCAACTTCTGAAAACATTATGAGAAAGGAGGGGATTTTATAACATGAGCAGGCTATCCGTTGCCTACAATAATTTCAGCAGTTTTACTTTGCCTTTTCATATGCTGATAACTGTTCTTGCCTTATGCAATCATTGTGGCAATTATTGTGCGCAAATTTCTCCTAAAAAAGAGGTAAGATGCCTACAGTTTACAATTGTAAAACACCAACATATTTTATTTTTATACTTTTATTTTTTTCAGCCTGGAATATTTCCCAAGATGAAGATCACTGTTCTTTCTACTTTTGGTTCCATTGTTCATTTATTGAGGGAAATAAGTAAGTATTAGTTATAGTTATATATATATAAGTATATAGTTATATTCCATCTATATGAACTTTTTTCAAATATTTAGACAAATTTCAATGCATTTGCATTTGCAGCAGACAACTTTTTCAAATATTGTGGCGAGAAGAGAAATTGCTCAATTTGTGTGTATTCTGATTTTAGCAGAAAACCAGATGGATTTGAACCAATACTGTTCAGAAATGCTATAAAGTCATACATTTTCTCATAAACAAAATAGATGACTCTATGATGAGCTTTATTATCAATGGTTTCTTATGAGAAATAATATTTTGATTCATTTAATTGATGTTATATAACCCTTTCCCACATGTCAACCAGGTTTCATTTCATCTTCTCATGTTGTGAAACGTTCTTGAGGTTTTTTCTATGTAGTCCCTTATTGGGCGCCATTGTAACAGTCCTAAAAGATCCGACCTGATCAGGGCTCGAACCTTGGACCTTTAGAAAGCTAGCTCTATAGCAAGGCAGTATAAGTGTCCCCTTATACATATACCTAGGCTACACACATATAGAAGCTTTCTGATGCCTCTGCAGCAAACATCTTTTGAAAACATAGTGACAAAAGAAGAAGTTGCTCAAAACAATCAATTTCTCCTTTTGCCACAATGTTTTCAACACTCTTATATATTTTTACTTTCTTATATTTGGGGTAATTTCAATATCATTGAAATCAGACCTACTCTTCACAATGTTCTCAACTATTTTCAGTTATTATACCTTCATTTATAGAGATTTTCAACTTTATTTTACTAATTGTCTTCAAAGTGGTGTGCTGCAGATTTGCTGTAAGTGGAAAAGGGTAAACTCAGATACCTTTGAGGTGTTGACTGGTCTGCTGCAGATATATTGTTCTTAAATTGGACAAGGTTAATTATAATATATATTTTAAATTTGTCATAAATTATTGAAAAAAAGTAATCTGATTTTTAGAATTCAGCTTATGCATAGATTTCTTTGGTAGATTTGAATTTTGATGTATTTATTCCATATGCAATTACAAATTTCCTATGATAAATGAATTGTTGAATTTCACAACTTAATTTTTCAGGTGAATACTGATTAACAATACAAAATACATGGTCGTTGGTTATGTCACCAATACATAAATAGCCTGACAATGTTACTAGGATTTCAAGTTTATGTTACCATTTGATTCAAGTGACTGTGAAACATCCTAGTGTAAAGAGCTTCCAATTAAACAGAGAACAAAATCAAGCAAATGATGTTGACTACAGACAGTTGGTATGATTTGGACCTATAAAGTATTCTAAGCAGTATAGAGAGAACACAGACATGTCAATGTTGACAAAAAAAAAGATTGGGACAAATCAAGAAAAACATAAATTGCTCATTACAGGCAATTTCTATTCGTTTCATAATGTTCTGTGCTTTGTCCACGATTTGATGCCACGGTCATACAAACAAACTTGTAGTTGTGTATTCTCTAGCTGAGAAAGCATTATGAGTGATGCATCAATGTCAGGATGACTTTCTGTTAGCAATAGTTAATTACCTAGGAAATGTGATTTGAATAAAATGTAACCCTTTCCCTCATACAACAATTCTGCAGCAGACGACTTTGAACATATTTTGTCAAAAATTATAAAATCTCTTTAATTGACTGGATAACCTATGACTAAAAGTGGAAAACATTTTGGCAAAAGGAGAAATTGCTTGTTTTGAGCAATTTCTTCTTTTGTCACTATGTTTTCAAAAAGCTGTCTGCTGCAGAGGCGTCTTTTTACAGAAAGGGTTAATCAAAATCAAACACTTGCCATCTTCATTGATAACAAACCTCCCCTCAAACAGACATATTTTGACTCCTCTGTAGCAGACAATATTTGAAAACAGTGTGCAAAAGACAAAATTGCCCATAATGAGCAATTTCTTCTTCTGTCCCAATGTTTTATACTTTATTCAATAATTATACTTCGACTTATACAGATTTTTGTCCAGATATTTTCAATGTCATCTGTTGTGGTCTGGATATGCTGTATGTGGGAAAGGGACAATGTCACATGTTAGAGCCAATGACCTGAGAACTTTTGTCTGTCGGTAAATGTTTGCTTCAAATAACATATCCTAAACCACTGGACCAATTTCAACCAATCTTAACGGAAATGTACCTCCAATGTTGTTGAGTTTAAATTCAATGTAAGAACATTGATTGCTGCAGCATCAGAAAGGGAGAAAGGTGCATGGATAAGCAGCAAGTCGTTAAGAAGGTCTGTAAAGTTGAGTATTGGTGTGAGAAAGACAGAATGGCCACTATGATATGACTGAATTTTTTTGAAAACAGCATTAAAACTCAATAAATGAATTAGTCCATTGGTAAACCTCTGAAAAAAATAATAAAACCAGCTTGATATATTGGCTTTCCAGTACTTGTTAAGGATTGCCTTTTTTAAATGTCCTTTTTCATATGCTGTTTAATTTTCGGATTTTACTATTTGAAAATCATAAGTTAATATGAAATTTAATTTAGATATGTTTCATCCTATTTTATGGATATCCTTATTTCTCAAGATACAAAACATGTATTTTCTTAACCCTTTCCCCCATACAGCTGACCAATTTGAATACATCTAGTCAAAAACATTGAATATCTCTTTAAAGGAAAGAAAGTTGAAAACATTGTGGCAAAAGGTGAAATTGCTCATTTCGGGCAATTTGTTTTTGTCACAATATTTAAATATTTCTTTTACTTCAGAGGTGTCAAAGTGTGTCTGTATGACAGTATAAAACACTCTTGGAAAAACATGTAATACATTTAAAGCAGAGTGGTTTGAAAACATAGGCAAAACTGGAAAAAATCTATAAATGAAACAGAAAGATTACAGGCTATTTGGTATGTAGTTTAAAGCAAATATGAGAAAATACTCCTTTTCAAAATGCATTTGTATGAGGAAAGGGTTAATGAAGACACAGATACACATTGATATTCACACTGGATGCATGTACTGTAGTTTTATTTTGACAAATTTTGAATAAAAATAATTAAACCATATTAATGAAAAGTCGGTATGCATCTCTCTCCAAATATCTTACATTGATGCTCAATTATGAGTTTACAAGTTGGAGTCACCAGAATATTGCAATGAATGAATGTCACATTTTGTCAGTAAGCTTTTTATCATGTAATTTCGAATATTTTAACAATGAAGCACATGTATATAGTTACTTTATCATGCTATATCCTGTCCTAAAGCAATTGAAGTTTTGTGAAACAGGGTGAACAGTGACTGCTATGTCTGACTCCACATTCATTGGCGACACAACTTACCCATTCCTTCATACATCATATCTTCATATGACATTGAAAACGTTTTAGCAAAAAATTACACAAATGAAAGTACAAGAATACATTTCATTAATTTCTCCTTTTGCCACAATTCAAATGTTGTCGTCTGCTGCAGATACTTCAATATGCGCCTTATGTTCGAAAGGGTTAAAAACGGTTTTAGTAATAGTAGCATTAAACATTGAAAGAAAAAGACAAATTGTCCAACAAGTCCCTCTTTTTCAACAATTTTATCTGTTGCAGAGGTGTCAAATTGGGTTCTATCAGGGAAAGGAGTTAGTCTCAAATACAATGTATTCCATCAAACCAAGAAAGAAAATATGTTTTGTGTTCAAGAGAAATTTCTTTATTAAGATATTTACAGCAAAATGTCATTATGTGTTGTACAAATGCAATATATATAAACTGAGAAGCCTGTTAATATGACTGTTTCAAGATATCATCTCCCTGGAAAAAAAGAGAATGTTAATTGTTTTAGATGGTTTAATATGGGTCTGTTAAAAGAATGTCTTTACCTTCTCAACCGTACAGACGATATTTTGACATATTTGCAGCTGATGACATTTTAAAACATTGTAGGAAAAGGATTGTTTCTTTCAATGGTGTTTTATGCCACTTTCAAAAGTATTCAGGCACATCACAGCGTTTCCTGGATATATTACCAGTACAGCTGGTAAGCTTTTCCTGACAATAGTGCATCAGTTGTAATGTTATCTCCTCGAACATGATCACCAAAGAGGGAAGCGACTTCCATCATTTTTAAAGTTTTTTGTATGAACAAATCGGTGATTAAACTGTGGTCTCCCATTCATGAGTGACACGCTAACCACTACACAACAAAGGTGGTGTAGTAAAAGAAGAAATTGCTCATTAGCCCTTTCCAACATACAGGAAATCTGCAGCAGATAACTTTGAAAACCGCTAGGTAAAAGTATGGAAAATATATATACAAATGATGATGTCATTATTGAATAGAGTTGAAAGTATTGTGGCAAATGGAGAAATTGTTCATTATGAGCAACTTCTCCATTTTCCACATTGTTTTCAAAAGTCATTTGCTGCAGATGCATCGAAATGCGTCTGCAAGTGGGAAAGGGTTATGAGACAGAGAGAGCAATTTCTCTTTGTCTCATACAATGATTTCGAATTTATTCTAATAATGCAATGTTATTAAGAGAGATTTCCTATATTTACCTACTAGAAGATGTCTGTTTCAGAATCAATATATATATATCTATTTATTGTGCAAAAAATATGTAAAATCCATCAGCATACATGTATGAATGCATTTGACAATTTAACAATTTCCGGACAAATTATATAGGGGACATAATTAACCCTTACCCTCATACAGACGACATAAGACGCCATTGCAACAGACTAATTTTGAAAAACAATGTGGCAAATGGCAAAAATGCTCATAATGAGTAATGTCTCCTTTTGTGGCAATATTTTGTCCACTATTCAATAATTCAACTTTCATAAATAAAATATTGCTATATTGTGCCTAAATGTCTTCTAAGTGTTCTGCTGCAGATTTACTGAATGTGGAAAAGGGTCAAGAGACTTAATTCCATATGCATTTGGTGAGTGATTAAAGATTGATCGATTGATTGGGGTTTAACGCCGTTTTCAACAATTGTTCAGTCATATAATGTCGGCCAGTTCACCCACTCATGCGTTTCCTAGCTTTCTTAAACCAGTACTCAACACAACATACTTCCCAAGAAAATAGCTGCTTTTCCACATAGACTGTAAGCCCATTGGTGAAAGACGAATGACGCATTTTCTCAAACGTCGGAGAGAATGTTGGCTGAGCTAGGATTCAAACTCTCAACCCCTGGCGTGACAGCCCACGTTGCTATCGACTGAGCTACCATGATGAAATTGAATGAAAATATATGCACACTGAAAATCAAAGAATACATGTAATAAATAAAACAAAATGTATAATGGAATTTAAATTTAGAAACTTACCACAAACATATATATAATTATAGAGAGAAAATCAGAAATTCAACAGAAATTCTACATAGCTTTTCTAATATGAAAGCAGTGTAGATAAAACATTGATAGCAAATGAGAAACGGATCGTTTCCAGGATTATTGAAAACAAATTTATTCAGAGGTGTTAAAAGTATAAGAGAGACTTCAAAATAGTGTATGAAAGCAATATTGACATGTTCCAGTTTCTTAGTACATGTCTTTGAATCTTCACCATTGTTTTCCTGGGTCATCATACTTGATACAGTGCACACTTCTGCTGCTTATTGGGAACCACATATATCACCCTGAAATAATTAAATTTACAGTATGAGTTTTATACATGAAAAACTGTAGGAAGTAAGCTTATTAATTGCACATAAGAAAATTAATAGATATATTTCACTTGTGCATGACACGACTACATAGAAGTGTCACTAAATCACAACAGGAAAGACACAAAACATTTGCAAATATCTTTGTGGTTACACCAGAAACGTCCCTGGTAAGACCAAAGTGAAATGCTGTAAGTAAATGTCTGAGCCTGGAATAGCAAAGGTCAGATTTTGTTATCTACGTCCTTGTAAATTTAACCTTCGACATTTCAGGATCATAATTTTGTTCTCAGTAGTAACTAGTTTAGCCCCATCGAACTAAAATTATCAATAACAATCTTACCAAAGACGAAGAAGAACGGCAGTGAAAAATTGAGCCGATTACATTTTCAGTTTCACAATACGAAGCGTTCAACCTCAGATTTTATGAATCAACAGGTGATAGGCCTACAAAATATCATAATCGTGTACATTACCGTGAACACTGTCCATTTGGACTATATGTCATCCTTGATGTCTGTGTAAACTTCGTATCGAAATTTGAGGCCTGTTTACGTTTTCGAGGTGATTGCAGACAGCTTTTATTGTTGTTGTCGCAAAACCGGAAGCTGATATTTAGAGTTGTCCGAATGAATTCTTACAGAGCTGGCGTAATGCGCAACTACGGCTGTATGTTAAAAACTTACGACTTTTAAAATCTTAGCTGCGACTTTGAAGTTACGACCTCGTTGATAAAACGGTCTTAAGACCGATCGTAACTTCAAAACTTACGTCAGGTCGTAGCTAAGATCCGACTTTTTTGATAAAACGGGCCCCTGGGGATTAGGGGTGTAGCCCCGAATTAGAATGGAATATCAGTTTAAATAAAATATATTAACCTAAATCCATTCTCACATAAAATAAATATGCAACAGACCATTTTGAAAACATCTAAGCAAAACAAATGGAAAATCTCTTTAAATGAAAGTAAAATTATTGATAAGAGTTGAAATAATTGCTCAATATGATTAACCCTTTCCGTCATACGACAATTCTGCAGCAGATGACTTTGAACGTATTTTGTCAAAAGATAGAAAATCTCTTTAATTGAATGGACAACCTATGACTTAAAGAGGAAAACATTGTGGCAAAAGGAGAAATTGCTCATTTTGAGCAATTTCTTCTTTTGTCACTGTATTCAAAAAGCCGTCTGCTGCAGAGGCATCAGAAAACGTCCATATGAGGGAAAGGGTTAAACTTAAGTTGTTTGTTTCTTCCAAACTAGGGTCTAAAGCTTGTTCTGAACTTTCTTTCCATCCTCATATCCCTTTCCCAAAGACAGCATTAAAAAAGCTAGGCCAAAATATGGAAAATCTCTTTGGATAAAAGCTAAACTTGCAAAAGGATGAAATATTCACTATGAGCGTTATCTCCCTTTGCCACAGTGATTTCAAATGTCATTTACAAGTGGGAAAGTGTTAAACAATGTCTCCATCTGTACCACTTTGTCCATTACAATCCACCTTCATAAGAATGTTCTTTAATGCTTATCCTCTTTGCAATGGAAATACATTTGTTTTGAAAATACTGGCCTGATTTAAAAATAATTTGGCCCAATTGTTCATCCTCTTCAAATATTGATTAAATTATTTAAATCCTTGAAAAACATGGCTTATTCTACTGGTAAATGCATTTGAACAACTTCTTATACTCATGTTTTACATAGCAAATACATGAGATGATATAAGGGACATGGTTGCATAAGTCTAATCAGTAATAAGAATATTATAGTGTTGTAAGATAACAATTCAATGTTAGAAAAGCATAATTTGTTAGGTTTTTATACGCCCGTTTTTTAACGGAATGTATTATAGTTTTACCTAAGGCGTACAGGCGGGCCTTTGTCCAATCATCATCAAATTTGGTCAGAATGTGTATTAGTATAATATCTCGTACACGTTTGATAACTAGCTATATCGAGAGTTATCGCCCTTTAATTATAGAAATTACCTAAAATTGGTCTTGTCAGCTCAATAACTTAAGAAGCCTTAAGCCAATCATCATCAATTTTTTTCAGAAAGTGTATTGGCATAAAATCTCGGACAAACTGGATAACTAGCCATATCGCTTCAGTCAATCGTGAGTTATTGCCCTTTATTTATAGAAATTACCTAAAACTAGTCTTGTCAGCTCAATAACTTTAGAAGCCTTTGTTTAATCATCACCACATTTGATCAGAATGTGTATTGGCATAATATTTCAGACAAGTTCGATAACTAGCCATATTGCTTTAGTCAATCGAAAGTTATCGCTCTTTAATTATAGAAATTACCTAAAATTTGTCTTGTCAGCTCAATAACTTTAGAAGCCTTTGACCAATCAACACCACATTTTGTCAGAATGTGTATTGGCATAATATCTCGGACAAGTGTGATAACTAGCCATATCGCTTCAGTCAATCGAGAGTTATCACCCTTTTATTATAGAAATTACCTAAAATTGGTCTTGTCAGCTAAATAACTTGTGAAGCCTTTATCCGATCATCACCAAATTTAGACAATATGTTGATGGGCAGAATATCTTGGTCAGGTTCAATAACTTACCATGTTATCTTAGTCACTACACACTTATATCCCTCGGAATGGCCAAAACTGTACTAACAGTGTTCCCTCTCTAAATTTGCCTGACGTACAACCAATTATCACTAAACTTGGTCTCAAAAAAACAGGACAGTTGTATTTTGTGACATTTGGGGCTCTTGTTTAAATTACAATTAAACTATCACAAGCTCTGATTTATTAGGAATTCCTTTTTTTGGTAAAGAACATGAGGCATTTACTAAATGTGACTTTCTTTGAGGACAATTTGATCGTAAATTAAATGTGTTTAGCTACATTTTGAGACCTTATAGTTTTAACTGGTAAAACACCTGGTCTAGCCAGGAGTTCTGAGTTCAAATCTCAGTAGGGCAAAAATTACACTGTAGCTAAATACATACAATTTAATCAATATCAGCACAGCTTTTGTGATAATCCTCAATCCATCATGCAATATCCACCAGCAACTATTTATTTAAACAATGACTGCTTTTAAACTACTTGACCAATTTTAACTGAACTGCACAGAAATATTGATTTGGTGTCCTCTTTCAAAATGTTCAAAGGAATAAATTCTGTGTTGAATTCTGGAAACTACCCCATCAGAAAAGAAGTAAAGTGACACAATGTTTAGGTATTCTGGTATTTCTGTATAACTTGGCAGGAAAGTTCCTTATGTAACCCTAAAAATATTCAAATCATATTGATTGGTTGAAAAATAGTATCCGCATGTGGCATGGGAAAAGGAAGTTGCAGGTATAATTTCAAAGTTATAACACTGTTGCATTAATTTTCCCTATGTGACCATCCATACACTTATTCAAGTCATATTTATTAAATAAAAACAAATGTTGCTAGGCATTATCAGAGTGTAGGGTCTTGTTTCAAGATAATTTGGTTTAAAAAAACATTATGTTGCCCTTTCCAGAGTGGTTTAAGATCAATGCTGCCAAAAAGTATCAGAAAGGGAGTAAAATAACAATTTTCCTCTTAAATTGCATGTCTTATGTCAAGATAGTTTGGCAAAAAACGTTCTTTAATTAACCCTCTACATAAATTGTTCAAGGGATATTGATTAGTTCAAAGCAATGCTGAAATGTGGCATCAGAAAAATGGTAAAATGACAAATCTAAACGTTTTTCCTCTGCAACTGCTTGTCTGATTTCAAGTTCAGTTGCCAGAAATGTTTTTTTTTTTTCAAAATGTTGATGCATTTATCCAAAGACATATAAACATATTTTATATGTTAATTCATGCATTTATTATGGCTATCAGGATATTCCCTCAAACTTCATGGTCATAATATGTTCTATACTCTTTAAAGCTCTTGGGGAAATGTTCAATATTCACTGGTAAAAGTAGTCTTTGACATTTGGGAAGTAAGTTGACTCACTCGGCTTGAACTTAAACTCTCTACCCCTGGGTGACAACTCTATCCATTATCAATTGAGCAAATAGTAAAAGCGTTAGTGCACAACAGCTTAGTACGTGATTAAATCTGTTGAGACTGAATGCACTTTCCGAAACTTTCTGAGGCTTTGCCTTAATTCATATTACAATTATTTATTATAATAGTAGTAGTACTGGACCTTTCCAACTATTAATGTAAACGTAAACGGAGTTCGTACTTCGGAATATAATCAGGGGTTGTCTCAAATGAATTATAGACTGAAACACATTATCTTGGGTACCGTTTATAATATTGCTATATTTCTATTTAATATGTAAGTGTCTGCATAGTGCAATAGGTAACGTCGCTGCTCTGCGATTCCACATCTCCTAATGTACTGTAGTTCTAATCATAACATCTCCTTTTTTTTAGTTTTTTTTACAATTTAAAAACTTTTTTTATTTTACCATTATTTTTATCTGTTAATTTTCGTTTTATTTGGTTTATTTTGATCATTGTTATTTCTTTGGTTGGGGGGAGGGGGGAGGGTTTGTCACTTTACACCGTTTTCAACATTATTTCAGTTATATCACGGCGACAGTTCACTTATTCATGATCCCTGGATAATCAAACCAGTATTAGGCTAAGAATGTGCATTGACTAAGGGCTCTACACCATAAACATTGTGCCGCTACTACGGTACGAACCCGGGACGTCCGGTTCCAAATCCCTAACGCTAACCACTCGGCCACGGCGGATAACTCGAGTCACAATGAATTTGTGTCAATCATCGGAAATAATACACGGCAGAGACGAGTTTTTCGAACCCTCGCCTCCCGGATTGACTGGCTGACTGACCTTTGGCGGCTCCCTAAAATAATATTTTGATTTTTTTTAAAGCTCACCAAAGTATCATTTTATGTATTATAACATTTTTTCATATTTTGGACCTAGGGCAAGTATAATCTTTAATCAAATGATTGTATATTCTACAGTTTTCGCAATAAATGACTGACGAACACGGTTGCAGACACCTTTTTTGTCAATTTCCAGGTAATAATTAAGAAATGTAGTTTGTTATAAAAATATTGAAAGCGGATTCAGCTACACCAGGTTCAGCAACACAAGGTTCAGCAACACCAGGTTCAGCTACACCAGGTTCAGCTACACCATGTTCAGCAACACCTGGCTCAGCAACACCAGGTTCAGCAACACCAGGTTCAGCTACACCAGGTGTAGCAACACCAGGTTCAGCAACATCAGGTTCAGCAACACCAGGTTCAGCTACACCAGGTTCAGCTACACCAGGTTCAGAAACACTAGGTTCAGCAACACCTGGTTAAGCAACACCAGGTTCAGCTACACCAGGTTCAGCAACACCAGGTTCAGCAACACCACGTTCAGCTACACCAGGTTCAGCAACAGGACGATTTCCAACAGGTTCGGCTTCACCCGGCTCTGCACGTCCTGCTATCATTACCGGTCCGGCTTCTTCATTCTCGGATTCGCTGCTCATCTGCTTCTATTGAAGCAAATTAAAAACTGACGCAAACAAATGCATAGATCATTCGGAACCCTTTTCTGGAAAATATGTTGACACGATTCCTTCATGAATCCTCGTTTAATTTAGTGTCTACAGACATTCACGATGTCTACCTTTTTTCGAGTGCAGTAGGTCTGAATGATGGCGTCACGAATCCGCGATCAATTAGGTTCCCTTATAGCACTTTTCGTTTATTTGGAATTACAAATATCTAAACGATTGCTTTTCAACCAGATCCACATAAAAACAAATTCCTATCTGTAAATGCCTCAAACTGTGTGTATAATTTCACACAACAGTTATAGATTCAAAAATTACTTTCAGATGGACAGAAATTGGCGGCGACTGCTATTAGCTACGCTACCAGCTTTGGTGCAACCCCCGCCAGATAATGAAGATTACTTGCAACTTGCGCGATCTGTCCTAATTGGATTGAGCACTCCTTTGCCATATCACAGGCTAAATGTTCAATAACGTTTATTCTATGGATTTACCACCAATTACTGTTGGAGGGACGTTTTCCAGATGTTATCCGAAAACAGATACAATTTCTATAATATAACCGGCGAAACTCCCGAAACTCTTTTAGATTTAGCCACTTTGATTCCTATTAGACACTGTCCAATAAGCAAATTAACAAATATAAACAAAGTTTTCTTTTCATCATATGGGTCAGATGTTATCCAACACTTGCAGCCTTTGCTTCAGTCTTCAATGTCAATACTTCTGTCATTCAGCTGTACATTCGGAATATTATTTCGATCATGCTAAATAGCATTGGGCATTTTCTAAGGTGGCCTACAATGGAGGAGTGGTTATTAAAGAGAGGGTACTGTCGAAAGATGTATGCTGTCGTCGGAGCCATTGATGGGACGTCACACCAGATTTATAAACCAATTACTGATCCACAAGAGCAGTTTTATTCTGGACATCGGCATTACCACGCTATTTAAACTCAGATAGTTGTTGACAACACTGGTGATATTTGTCATGTCGAGAGTGGTCTTCCTGGGCACTTAAACGACGCACAAACGTTTCTTTTTTATGACTGATATATGTGGGCCAAATCTGCCGCTTCCAGATGAATGTGTTTTGTTGGCAGATACAATTTATCCGAATAGACATCCCCTGATGATACCGTTTACTAGGCTGCAAATTCGACGCAAAACCAATAGACAACAATTAAAATGTAGAAAAATGAATCGTCTTATAAGCAGATATAGAGTGTGTGTTGAACAAGCAATCATTTGCGTCACATTGTTAAAACTGCAACATGTTTACTTAAAAGGAGAAAGTCGTTTAATATTATCGAATAAAGATCCGCAAGCCCTTGTGTACAAATTGTCTATGTTTATTACTTTTGAGACGACCCCTTACATTTGAGCCTATTCCGAAGTCCGTTTCAGTTTACGTTTACGTTTCAGGTTTTGTTGGAAAGGTCCACTAGTAGTAGTATTTTTTTTATGATTTTTTTTTCATCATTAATATTATTATCACTTCAGGGAAAAGAAGAAAAACCTACCTTTATCACGTTGTATGCTTGAATATTCAGAAACATTGTAAGGAACTGAAGAATATACAGCATATGTAGGTTGACATTGACACGCAGACAGGTCTATGATATGGCACACCATTTTAGGTACCAGTGATAAGAACTCGGTAGATGACAAAGTTCTAAATGTTCTTATTATTAGAATGTGTCTGGCCCTTCCGTGAACAGTTGGTCAACCTATGCACAACTCTTGTGTTACGCAGCATGCGAGTACGTGTGCCCATTTGGCCTTGTCAGTAGTCATATACAGCACTTCAGGTAGTGGCATTTACTCTATAACTCATGTGACGTCATCATTTTGGTATGTGGAGGGAGAAATGTAGAGTTCAACTCAGTGCGTGTACAGGATATATATCATTTATAGATCTAAAAACTTTCGTGTTTTATTTATGAGTCAAGTGTACTAGCATTGTATTTATGTTATTGTCCCCCGCTTTTAGCGAAAGCTGGGGACTATTATTTCTCATTCGTCAGTCCGTCCGTCAGTCCGTCAGTCAGTCCGTCCGTCCCTCCGTCACGCTGTCACAAAAACTTTAACCTTGGTCATAACTTCTGAACCGTAATAGGTACTGCTTTCATATTTCACATGTGTATTCCTTGTGACAACCCCTTTCCATCAATACCAATTTTTTTGACCTTGTGACCTTGACCCTGGCGGGGGACCATAATTCTCTGAATTTACTTGTTTATTATGGTTTAACGCCGATTTCAACATTAGTTCAGTTAAATCACGGGGATATTTCACTTATTCATGATCCCTGGGTAAACAATACAGTACTAGGCTAGAAAATATGCCTTGCCCATGGGCACTCCACCATGACCGTGGTCTCGCGACTGCGGGTCGAACCAGGGACACCCGCTTTCAAAAAGTCCCGACGCTAACCATTCAACCACAGCGGATTCCTAGCATTGTTTAAACACTTTATGTAGGTGAGACTACAATAAGATTCTTGGTTTGAACCTATATACGCAATAAGGTTTTAATTAAATCAATTAGACCAGCATATTGGGTTATATTAACGTAACAAAAGCAAAAAATAGTAGTTTAATGGCTATATTTTAATAAAAGGTTTAATGTTAAACAAGTGGTAAGTGTCATATAACATTTTAAGTACATGTATACAGCTAAACGGAACAGAACACAATTATAATTATTTAAACCGTATATAGTGTAAATGTCATTCCGTTTTGAATAATGCATTAATATCAAAAGCCATACGGATACGTCTGATAATTATCTGAAATGACCCGTTTGTCAAACACTATTCTATAGTCTTTATCTTGGCTAGTTGTTACAATACGACAGTTCATCTGGTCGCGCACAATTTTATGTTTATCCTCTAGCGTTATACTACGGACACTTGCGCCTTTCACCATGTCGCAAATAGTGTCAAAGTTCACTGATAAAGCGTTTTTAAAATTCAATGAAATGCCTCGAACTTTACAAATAGTCTTTATGCCATCTTTGTCAGGTGTTGATAGATTGTACGCATAGTTCTTTGGCCCAGCAGCTACAAAGGATAATATTTTGTTATTTGGAGTCTCATCTGTTAAATCGCCGAGAAAGACACCTAAGGGTGGTTCCCACTCATTTCCATTGGTCGTAAATACAACAGAATCTGTGTCGGCATACAAGGCCCTGGTTCCTAGTTTTTCCAAATACGAGTATAACTTTAATCGGGCCTGTGCGGTTGTGTAAGCTGCGAGTACTACGTTTGTCCTCCCAGATGCTTCCACAAACTCGTCAGTGTTTCTCCATCTCATCTCCACCATTTCGTCTGTTACAAATTTTACGTCAGTTACTTCTTGCTTGTCGCTAGTCAGAAGTTCAAAATACGCTGCCGGGTCCGTAACATACTCTACTTGAAGCATGTTTGGTCTTTGTCCGAATTTACCCCAAAAACTGAAACAAAATGATTAACGTAAGATTTAAGCTTAGACGATTTTTCGTGTATAAAGGTATGTGAAAATAGATAAAATTATATTGATTTTATTTTGAAAGTATATATGTAAATATTGTAAATTATACAAACATGGATTAAACATTTACATTGATAAAGAACATTCATTCACGTTTTTACTTTACAACAGAATATAATTTTATATCTTATGTACCTATTCAACATCAGCTTGGCGAGTGCTCTAAGTCCTTTGTTCTTCTGTATATTTGTGTACTCCAGTAAAATACCCTCCCTCTCATGGTACTGACGAATATATGCTTGTTTGTTTTGCTCTGTACAGCACCAATCAGGCCAACCATCTGCTTCCTGCTTCAATTTCAGAAACTTGTTGACATATCCAGTGAAGAGGCCGCCTTGTTTCAGTTTTTGATCGTATTGTTCTACTTTTTCAAAATGCCACACCTCGTATATACGTAAAATTGCGTACCCCATTTCTAAGGCTTTCTTTATTTCATCCGTGACCCATGTTCCTACTAAAGCTCTTTCCGTTGATGTATGTTCGCAACATGCTTGTTGTTTTGATTCCGCACATGTTTTGCAAAGCGTGAAGAGAAGTTTGCCGTTGATTTTTAATGGCAGTACAGGAATATGCAACTTACGAGGTGGTAGTACTACGCATTTGATTAAACCTTCATAGTTTGATATTTTGTCAAAGTTTTCAGTGATGATTTGTGGATGTCCAATTACAGCCTTTCCCGTCTTATTAATGAACGGATATAAGGACGTAACATCGTAGTAATTTATTTTTGTATTTTCTGATGCCTCTGTGTACAATTTAAAGGCTTCTGTTCTTCCACCATAGAATGCATCTCGGGGTTCTAAAGGCGTTACTATATCTGTTTGATTAACGATATCTCTAATACGTTCGTTCTCTGCGATTTCTTTATCGAATTCACACTCCCATTTACACCTGTAAATGTATCCTTCATTTTCGACGTATCTTTGTTTATCTAGTGTCTCTTCAAGTAAGTCCTCCATAGTTATATTTCTAATTGGATTTATTGTTTTTCCGGAATAACACTTTGGACAGCCATGCCAAAAGCACCCATGATATTCTAAGACCACTTTTTCAGTTTCAGTTTCAAAATACCCATCTGCTTTGTAAGGTCCGATCATTTTCTCTCCTCCATTTCTTGCATGTTGTATATAGCGCCTGTCTGTTACTGCCATGTACTGAATCCACTGAAGTGCCTTTATTGACTGTTTGTCTTCGGGACAATATCCTTGTGCTGGAATGATACCTATTGTATCCGATTCTAAAAACTGTGTTCTGAAAACCAGATTGCACGCTGATGCAATAGTGATGCAACTTGCAAATGGGTCGATACCTTGGTCCGCCATGCCTGATGAAGTCATGTTCATGAATAGACTCCTAAATGTTAAACAACATCGTCGCAAGATATCAACATCCGATTTGCAGTATTTAAGTAATTCCTCTTGGAAATTGAACGGGTCATTCTCATGGAGTTTGTACCACTCTAAAAAGGCATCCCTGTCTTTCTCCTTCATGGCATCATGATTGTAATACTGTAGATCTGGAAGATGTGATAACATAGCATCTTGATTTTCTTTTCTGTTAAACAAGTGTGGGAAAAACCCTTTTGTGAGCTCTTTAATACCAAACATTTCTGGTAACTTTGAAAGAGCTGCTGGTAAAAAATTGAGGGAATCAATCATCCGTATTTTGCAGGCAGGTACTTCTACTGACATGTTCTTCGCTCCATTTGGTATGACCTTCGGTAAAATACCATTCTGGTACAGGTATTTTAAGACAGGATATGAATCATATCCTTTGAAATTATGACATAGAACTGTTGCATTTGTATTTTGCTCAGAGAAGAGCCATCTGCAGAAATCATGTACAGTCTGATTTCCTGAAAATATCATTTCGTTTGGACCACAGTAGTTGCAATGACTTTTTGCAGTGACATCGCTTTGCAAGCAAGCTGTACATACTTTATGAGCCACACATAAATTTGGCTGATGCTCAAATGAACCACATAATGATTGGGAACAATGTTGACATTTTCCGGTTTGGGAATCCATTTTAAATCCATGTTCACATTGAATTTGGTCGTCTTGCGTACACTCTAAGTCATAAAAGATATAGGTTTGTCCGTGAGGGTCTTCAAATTTAGACTGTTTGTTGTTTGTTTCTTTTGAGATAAGTTCTGTTCCCGAGTGTATAGGTATCATGTAGCATTTGTGGTCCTCATCAAAATAATCTTTGCACGTCTTACAGTAAACTTCGCCGCAAACGTGATCTTTCTTATGCATGTTTCTGTTGATGGTTTGACCACAGAGCCGACATCTGTAATATGAACTGCATGTTGAATTTCCTGAAGTTGTTGACGCTTTATGAAGATCAAAACACATATTTCCCTGAAAATATCTATTACAGTCAGGGCAATGTTCCCATGGTAAATCTTCCTTATCATGAATTTTATGACAGGAATGACAGATGTTATTGCATTTATGCCGTTCTTTGTGATCGTATCCTTTTTGGCATTTAACGCAAAAATAATTTTTGCTCAGAAAAGCTGGCATGCTTGTGATTATATCATAGTGATCATCATGACTGTATAAGTAAATGTGTTTGTCAGCCTCTGTTCCTTGATAGATAATAGCATTGAAGTGCTCCTTTGAAACTACATATATCTGGTAGTCTTTCATCACTGACTGGAACGCTTTAATTTCTGCAATACCACAAGCACCAACTTCAACATTAGCCAATGCATGTAGTTGAAGAGCGAGTTGACGTTGCGGCTCAAAACCCTTTCTTATGTTTTCCCACTTGTCGTGTTTTTCTAACTTTGCTTTAGCTGTAACTAGAGCTCTTGCACAACACATGTTGTCGTTGTTTTTAATTCTAATTATACATTTTTTTATCTTCAACATTTTGTCTATGTTGACGAAGGGATATCGCTTCCTACCTTCACCATTTGGAATTTTCACATGTGTCAACTGAATTTCCAATGAACTATCTAGAACAAATTGCTCATAAGACTGAAGAACTCGTTCAATCTCTGATAGAAAACGTTGTGTTGTAAGTTCTGAACGTTTCATGAATGGCAACGAAATAGGAAAATCTAACTCGGGACATTCGACCGATAGTCTTACCAAATCGTTTGATGCAATGAAATGTGTAACATTTTCTAATATAGACTGAAATATTCTTTGTAACGAAGTCAGTATATTTCTTAGCTGTCTGATTTCTAAATCCCTAAATGTAACTCTATAATGTGTAGCATTTGTCTGGAACTTATGAATTCTTGTTTCGTTCACTTTTGTTAATGAGTAAAACTCTCCTGGAGTATCATATTTACTTATCCTTCGAACCTTTGGCTTTAACGACCCTGGTTGCTCTGAACTGTCAGCTGGTCTTTTCATTCCACCACCTACCTGGTGACTGTGTTCAATTTGTTCTGCATTTTCCACATTAGCTCTTGTATCATTTCTTATTTGGTGATGCTCCTGTTCGTGCCTAGAAAGGCTGTCTAGCCGACTAAATATTTTCCCACACACAGTGCATTGTGGTTGGTTTTCATCGTTATGCCTGGCAACATGTCTATCCAGATTATCCTTTCTTCCAAACCTCTTTTGGCATATTTGACAGGAAAATTCATTTCGGCGTCTTAATAAACGGAAATGCTGTAATAACAAACTTTGCTTTGTGAACGACGCCCCGCATTGGTTGCACATAAACTGCCTTGGCATCTTCTCTGCCCCTCTATCCATAGTCAAACTGCAAATAGACATACATCGATTTTAATGATAAACATTACGGATGATGTGAAAGTCATGTTTGAGTATACACTAACACTGTTTTCGTTCACCTTGTATGGGAAGAATCAAATATCAGAAATGAAACACATGACAGTTTTAGTTTACAATATATAACATACACCTTGAAAGCTAAAACAACTATCATACAATGAAAACTATTCTATTTCAAGTTTGTACTTAAGGTCAGAGAAAATTAAAATATAGTAATAAAGCTAATTAAACCATGTAAGAGGTGAAATAAAAAAAAAAAGTGTACCGTGTTTTCCCCCCCTGAAAACAATTTCCAAATCTCCAAACAGCACGTAACACTCTTCTTTGGTCACACTTTTCATAGACAACAAATCGTTGTTCACTCCTTGACTGCCAAACTGAAAAGGAAACAGTTTTGTTTTTTAAATCATATTATTTCTTTAGATCAAGTTTTGCGCATGCGCATCGAGGTTAGTATTTGATTGGTTGTCAGAACATGTTTGTTTAATAAAAAATGTAAAATAAGGTGTATGCTTCATTTGCTTCCTGACAACTGAGCTTGAAGGATGTATTCTACAAATTGTCCCGAATGTCACCAGGAATTCTCGAGGAGAGACGCGATGTTAAGACACTCTCGACAAAAACACATTGATTCATATCAATCATTGCCACCACTGGGAGCGACACCACCACCACCACCACCACCACCACTGGGAGTGAGACCACCACCACCACCACTGGGAGAGACACCACCACCACCACCACCACCACCACTCAATGTGACAACACCACCGGATGTGACACCGTCATCGCCAATGGTACTCCAACACCCCTTTACAATGATGATTTCTGGACCCACAGGTAATGAAGTGGTTCTATTTTTTTTTTTTTTTTCATATTCTAAGATCCGACATTCATATATATATGATTATGTGTTTGATATAAAGACTGGTACTTCGTCATACATTTCAGCATGCGGGAAAACGACGTTTGCCAAAGATTTGTTGCAGCATAACGATACTAGAATACAGCCCACAATACAGAAAATAGTGTGGCTGTATAAGAGATGGCAACCACTCTATGATACTATTAGAGCGATGGTAAGCCCTCCAGTAACATTTATGCAGGGAATTCCTACAGAATTGGACGAAGAAGATTTCTTTGACTCGAAAGTTAACAATTTATTAATATTGGACGATATGATGTCTGTGAGTGCAAAAGACACGCGAATCACAGAACTATTTACTGAAGGATCCCATCATAGGTCGTTATCAGTTATTTCGATCAATCAGAACATGTTTGCAAGCAAGGACCCAACACAGAGAAGAAATTGTCATTACCTTGTGTTATACAACAATCCTATTGACAAACAAACAGTAATGACTTTAGCGAGACAGATGTATCCTGACAAAGCACACATATTTATGAAATCGTTTAACAAAGCGACAAGGAATCCATATACATATCTTTTAGTGGATTTAAAACCGTTCACTCTAGAGAACAAAAGATTGGTATATAATACAGAATGGACCAATCAGGATCAGGAATACAAAAACAAATCTTTAAAAGAGGGAATCAGCGACACATCAGTTCATTCAATGTTTGGACTTAGCAGTGTGCACATCGAAAAACCTCTGCAATATACACAACACGTGGATGTATTAACCGAAAGCATGCCAGAAAACGCCTGTGACGATTGTGGACTTTTATTTGATTCTGCTCACGATGTACAGAGACATGTCAAAAGAGGATGGTGTCCTGAAAATAATATGCCACCCTTAAAGAAGCAAAAAATTGATGACACGGTTGACAACGTAGATGATGATGAAAATGTTGAAGAAAATGAAGGATTTTGTCAACTTTGGAAAGAAGCTCAAAGATATAATGAAGGCAAATTCGACAACTTTTTCAATCAAATAGTGGCTGATGGCGAAACTGAGGAAAACGCTAGAGACACGGCAGAAGAGCGCACACAACCGTACGATGAGAAGTTGTTTTTCTCAAAATATGAGACTTTATTAAACAATTATATGTTTCCTCTTGAAGACAACGTACTGCACAAAAAGGTATTGGCGTATGTAAAAACATTACTGGCAAAGGGTGTAAACCAAACCACTGCCATCAAGAGAAGTGTCAGAAGATATAAAAGAGAGTTCCAATACTTGTTTGAAAAGGAGGAATCGGATGACGAAGACAGTAATGATGAAATCGATGAATCTGAGTCAGAAAGTGATTAAATATTAAATTATTGATAACTATCTGTTCATTATTACTTGACAGTTGAACAGAGAGGAAACAAGTATGGCTCCTTGGGAAGATTATTTAAAGAATATATATTTCGATCCTTCACATCCAGCAAGTTTTGCTGGACCTCAGAAGTTATACAAAATCGTTAAAAGTGAAGGAAAATATAATATTGGAATGCATAGAATTAGGAAGTTTCTTCACAACCAGGAAAGTTATAGTCTTCACAAACCAGTAAGAAGGCGTTTCTCAAGAAATCATGTGGTCAGTGCGGGTATGAATGACCTTTGGATGGCTGATCTTATTGATATGGTCAAATATGAAAAATGGAACAAAGGTTACAAGTACATTTTACTTGTTATTGACACATTCTCCAAATATGTGTGGGTGAGACCTATGAAGAATAAAACGGGCGAAGGTGTGGCAGCAGAATTCCAAGACATATTTAAAATGTCTGGCAAAACCCCAACAAAACTGATTACAGATAAAGGTATTTTAAATTTATATTCTTGTATGCTTTATTCGTGATCTGATAAATTTTAGTTAATATACATTTTTTCCCCTAACTTTATAATTTAATTTTGTTTAACGATCTAGGTTCATATTTCATCCTCAGAATATATATACTATATATTAAAGTGTTTTTGTTTTAAATGTTTCAGGTCAGGAGTTTCGTGCTAAAAAAGTACAAGATGTCATGAAAAAACATGATGTTGCCTATTTTCCAACACAAAATGAGACAAAGGCCTCTGTCTCAGAACGGGTCATAAAGACGATAAAGTCGAAGATCAGCCGATATTTAACGTTTGAAGATGATTACACCTATCTACCTATACTTCAAGACATCGTTCAAAGTTATAACAAAACATTTCATAGAACGATTGGAACAGCACCTATCAATGTGAATGCCAACAACGAAGAGGAGATTAGACTATCGACCTACTTTTCACAGAACAAGTCGCGTGTAAAAGCAGAGACAAATGAACTCAGACGTTTCAAATATAAGATAGGCGATCATGTCAGGATTACGTACTTAAAGAATGTATTTACTCGTGCTTATGATCAAACTTACTCTGGAGAGGTATTCGTGATTTCAAAGCGCTATCATAGAGGCATATTGTCAATCTACAGACTAAATGATTTGCAGAATGAAGACATTAGAGGCACTTTCTATGAAAGTGAGCTGCAAAAAGTAGACTATGATGAAAATACAAACTTTAAAATTGATAAAATTATTAAAACAAAGGGAAAAGGACTCAATAAACAATTATTGGTGAAATGGAAGCACTATCCAAACCGCTTCAATAGTTGGATTAAAGCAACTGATATACAGTGAAATGTTATTACATGCTAGCTTTGACATTCATAGTATAAACTTATTTAACTGTTATTTACTTATATTCAAATGCTTATGTTTTATCTTGATATTCTTTACTTGTTCATATATCATATATTTTGTTCTCCTTTTAGTATGCATATACTTTGTAAATAAACTGTTAAAACTGTAATAGTTTTCTTTTACATGCCCCCCTATCTATTAAATTACATGTACAGCGTTAATATACATATACAATAAGTATATCACTACTACATCGTAAAGTAAAATATAACTAATACATTAACTTTTTAAAGGCTGTAAGTTAGCCAACGTTACTATATATGTAGAACATAAAATACACACCAAATAGCTTCAATATAATAAGGTTAACTGCACTTAAGTTTATCCATGTTAAAATGACAGTAAAAGTAACAAAATAATTCACAATTCAATGAACCAGAAAACTAATGTAACGATTATACATACAGCTTTTAATATATATAGAAACGGGGAAACCGATAGAACGTTTACAATTTGATATGCGAGTTAATAGTAAAATAAATAGATTAGTTATTGTAAGTATTCTTTAAATGAATTTGATTTGGCGAAATATTAGTGTTCTTAAATGCTTTGTTTTGTTTCCTAACGTTACTTGCTATGATAATACACGATAGAAACATTCAACAGCAAAATAAAAAGGAAATAATGCTGAAAATCTCTTTGTAAAAAGGAACAGTCATGGCCACAAAATGACTCTCAGTTTGACCGTGGAATTAAAACGATATGTTAACCGTGGTGCGAATAAAGTTTACGAAAAACAAAGATACGTGTGTCTTTGAACCACTATGACAATACTTAATGCGTAACACAGTGTTATCATTTCCTACTTAGGGTATCCTCTGAAAGTCACAGCTATCAAAACAAGTCTGTATATATAAAAATTCTTACCTTTAAAGGAATTCCATAACATAAACTTACAGCATAAAATAACATCAGCCGATCCTTCATGTAAACTACCCGTTATGAATTTTGAAACTACCGCCAAGTTACTATATATGTATTATCAAGCGAGCGATATGCTTGGTAAATTTCATGAATAACCACCTTGTGTAACGTATGACATTCTTTTATCATATTACAATTGTATAGGTCGTATATAATATGTACGATATTATCCTTCAACTGTTAACATATCGTTACATCGGTGAAAGGGGAGTATTAATATATTCTCTATTGTGGCTAATAAATGTTGATGAGAATAAGAAATAATATTTCAGCATTTAGACTGATTCACAAATCCATTTTAACCTAGGTAAATATATGTTTTTCAAAATTTAAACACCCCGTATGTAGTACAAGGTATGCTACCTTTATCGTTGAGGGTAAATCCCCCATCTCATTGTTCATTAACCTTAACCCTTTCTCGATAACAACATTTCCGCAGGAGACGACTTTGAACTTATTTTGTCAATAAACAAACAGTGGAAAATATTGTGGCAAAAGGAGTGCTCGTTTTGAGCAATTTCTTCTTTTGTCGGTATGTTTTCAAAAAGACGTCTGCTGCGGAATTGTCGTATGAGGGAAAGGGTTAAATACTATCATATGCTGTTCGAGTTGACATCGATAAGGTCACGTCGGCTTGATTTCAAGTGTGTTTACAATTTACACGCACTAAGTTGAACTCGACATTTCTCCCTCCACATACCAAAATGATGACGTCACATGAGTTATAGAGCAAATGCCACTACCTGAAGTGCTGTATATGACTACTCTTGTCAGTCATTGCTCCAAACATTTCTTGTACTTTTCGTAACTTACAGACGAAAAATGTAACGACGTGATGCATGCCAATAGTTTGTTTGTTTACAACGTGTTTTACACCGCTTTCAACAATTGTTAAGTTGAAGAGTGTCCTGGGTAAGTTACCAGTGATTCTGATCCAAAAATATCTTGACACCAGTGTTTACCCCATAATCCTGAGCGCCAAGGAGGGAAAGCCAGTTCTACCATTGTAATAGTCATAAGTATGACCGGGCCGAGGATCGAACGCGCGACCTCCCGCACCCGAACAGACGCGCTATTACATCAACGCTGAGCTGGTACATGCCAATAGCAGCTTTTCCCTAATGCGGGGCAGTGCCTTACCAAAACAATTGCAAGTGTCCAGTGCTACTTTTCTGAAAGTTTCAGAAAGTTTAACTCATAGAAAAAGAAATACTTGTTATCAGGAGAGTTAATAAAATCGTGTACAACGTTTCATTAAAAAGAGAAAGTATGATAGATTGAGAACATTGGAGCCGTTTCATGAGAAAACCAACAGTATGGACACATTCCGTCTCAGGCGAATAGAGGTATAAAGAAATTATTTCTGAAACAGCAAAACCACAGGAGGAAAAAAGTGTCTGTCCGGGATAGGCTTCGCCGCATGCTTAAGCTGATCCGGGTCGATACTTTACGAAAAGTCAACACTGTTGGTTTTCTCGTGGAACGGCTGATTTATTTCAAAATATGTGTGGATGAAGTTAAACACTAGACTAGACTCTTACAATGAGTGGTGGCTCGTACGTCTGAGCACTTTTAAGCTGCATGTGTATCTGTTGAAATACGTCGCCTTTTCATTTTTGACCATCATACTGGTTTTGTTGTTTTATATCTTCCATAAATTCATTAAATGAAATAAGCAATTACATAAAATATTCAGGTATTAATCAAAATTATCAAAAAAACTACTACATCATTTCAGAAAGATCGATTAACATCGACGGACATCTGTTGTAGCATTACATGTATACATGCACTTTTATTTGTCAGTTGGAATTAGTATAAATTGAATAAACATACTTTCATACTGTCTAGGTTTGTCAAATAGCCGAATACAATTTAACTAAAATTAAGTGTGTCCTTATTCTGTCATCTCGAGATTTATCAATTTGGTCACGTCACATGAAAACCAACCTTCGAGATTTCGTGACCATTATTAAATTCATTATTAAATGAAATAAGCAATTACCAAGCATATTCAGGTATTATCAAAATTATTGAAACAACTGCTTAAAATCTGTGGAAATCTTTTTTAAATTGTAGCATTACATGTATATATGCACTTTTTTCGTCATTTGGAATTGGCATAAATTTAATAAATATATTTTCATACTGTCGCGGTTTGTCAAAAAGCCGAATACAATTTAACTTAAATTAACTGTGTTCTTATTCTGTCATTTCGAGATTTATTAATTTGGTCACGTCAGTGAAAACCGACCTTCGAGATTTCGTGACCAGACAAAAATCCAGACCAGCATGTACCTCCACATAAATCTGATCAGAATCGTCTTTGTTCGCTTTACATTAGAACAAGAATCCTTGGAGCCTCTTGGGAAAGTTTGTGCCTTCACAACCACTAAAGTTGACTTTACTTCCAATCCTGTCCCATTTACAGACGCTGTCTGACGCTCTTGCAGCATTAAATAAGCAATTACCAAGCATATATTTTCATATCTACACTTTTCATATATAACTTACACATGCGTGTTATAAACTTCTGTCAACATGTGAATATCCTGATACGCTTGATCAATTATACGGGATGATCAGAACTAAAAATATTCTCAAATGCAAACTAATCTCTTTACCCATGGTCGAGTTCATACTGTCTGTGTTGATACCGAATAACATCTAACAGCCTGCAGTGATATGGACGCACAACGCACTGAAAGGACTATGTCAAAGGCGGCTGGCTGTTTTGGAGTACTAATTGTTGAATATCTTGCTAAATATGACACAACGAGCAGACCTAATTATTATAATTAAAATAGTTTGAAAATAACGTCAAACTTGATTCTAACAAACAACGAAAATGGATGTTCTTGTAACCTAGTCCGTTAAAATGTATCATATATCTAGGAAATATATCTCATTTTGAGTGATATACCGGCTCGTATATCACGATTTGGAGTTCATGTGTGTAGTAATTAATCACAAAGGTCGAATGGCTCGAGTGATTAATTTTATACACACCTGAACGACAAATCGTGATATAAGAGCCGGTATGTTACTCGAAATGAGATCTATTTCAATTCTAGCACTTTTTTATAACCTAAAGAGATACAACTTAGGGGGAACTATGTTTTCATATGACGTTGCTTTCCTTGATAAAATCACGTGTACGCTTTTCTATCTTTACTCCCCATTGTATTTGTTTTGGAAATATTATATTTTTTCAACTAACAAAACATTTTGAAATCAGTTTTATTCACAGTCTATGAACATTTTATTTTTATTATACATTTTTCAAATTATGATATACTCTGACTCATCATGGTCAATTGGTTACTGTCTCATGCTAACACAACGTTTTTGACAGATAAACAGTATGCTGTTACATGACACGCGCGTTTAAGATGTTGGTCATGCACGTGCTTGACGTCATTTAAAACAATTACGTCACCGTAATAATTCAACTTTCCAAACGGCATTTACAACAAAAGCTCATGACTTCATTCATAAAATGTCAAGCCCAGCGTAGAAAAGAAAGCGCACTTTAGAAACGTTGTATGAAAAATACGCAGGAGGGAATTTCAACAGCCCAAATTAGTTCCGGAAGTTTAGAGTGATATACCGTGTGATATATCACGCTCAAATCCTTCTGTGTGTATAGAAGAGAAATTGTCAATAGTGTTAGAATGAAAGATAATTGACCGTCGATACATAAATACACCATTCTAACAAACAACGTCAATGTATGTTCTGATACTATAACCTAGTCCGTTAATATGTATCATATATCGAAAAATAATTGACCATGGATACATGAATACACCATTCTAATAAACAACGATAATGGATGTTCTTATAACCTAATCAGTTAAAATGTATCATACAGTGAAAAATAATTGACCTTGGATACATGAATACACCATTCTAACAAACAACGATACTGGATGTTCTTATAACCGAGTCCGTAAAAATGTATCACATAGTCAAATGTAATTGACCATGGATACATAAATACACCATTCTAAGAAACAACGTCAATGGATGTTCTTATAACCTAGTCCGTAAACATGTATCATATATTGAACAATAATTGACCGTGGATACATAAATACACCATTCGAACAAACAACAGTAATGGATGTTCTCATAACCTTATCAGTTAACATGTATCATATAGTGAAAAGTAATTGACCATGGATACATAAATACATCATTCTAACAAACAGCAGTAATGGATGTTCTCATAACCTTATCAGTTAACATGTATCATATAGTGAAAAGTAATTGACCGTGGATACATAAATACATCATTCTAACAAACAATGATAATGGATGTTCTCATAACCTTATCAGTTAACATGTATCATATAGTGAAAAGTAATTGACCGTGGATACATACATACACCATTCTAACAAACAATGATAATGGATGTTCTAATAACCTTATCCGTTAAAATGTATTATATAACGAAATATAATTGACCATGGATACACGAATACACCATTCTAACAAACAACAGTAATCGATGTTCTTTAAACCTAATCAGTTAAACTTTATCATATAGTAATTGACCGTGGAAATATGAATTCACCATTCGGACCAATGCACTTGGAAAAAGGTAGATATGGTAACTTCGTGAATGCTCGTTTATGGCATCCTTAGTGAGCGGTTTACTTTCACGTATGATTTATCATTTGGTCAGTGCTATTGGTAATATAAATTGACCGCGCACACGCACATGCATCATTAGCTGATACATATGTTAGAGTGCAGTGGGTATAGTCATGTACGTGAAACCCACACTGGGTGTATATAAATCTGAACATGTCCCTTGTAAACTGAAGACATATATATAGGTACTGTGTCTACAAATGTGTATGTGTAGTACTTAACTGATGATTTCATATGTATGCGGTCAATAGAATCATAAGAATGGTCAAACAATAGTGATCGCATCGGTGTTGTACTTGTATATCGGACGACCAGGCTGAGAGGGGTCGCGCGTTCGATACCCGATCGGGTGTCATACCAACGACTTTAATAGTGGAAGTAATGGCTCTCCTTCCTTGGCGCTCAGGGTTATTGGGTTAACATTACGACTGTCTAGCTGGTGTAAGGATATGAAGACCAGCAGTAAAGGTAACCTACTCAGGACATGTGATATAACTGATAGTGTTTTACCCAGGTAGATAGTGTGTATAAAGAGTTTTTAATGCACATATCAAGATTATTTTAGAAACTAAATATAATCTATTGACGCGTTGGAAAATCAATAATCAGAAATTCTTATTTACTTCCGGTAATGGCGTTGTTGTGAAATGACTAGCCAGTTATAAGAGCAGTCTGTTTTAAATCAGAAGTAATTACTTTCAACCAAATAAGGTAAGCAACTTTAATTTTTTATTTGCTTGTTGAATGTTTTCATTTTATAAACAAAACATATTAAAGCAGACGACACCTGTTTAAGTGATACTTGTAAACAAATACTTTCGTTTTAACAACTTTCCGGTCGATGGGAATCGAAATAATCAAACAATCAAAATAAGTTTCTTGGGCGAAAACTTTGTATTGTTTTAAACAGGTTTCTCACTGTTTTGTTCTTAAAAAGCTTCTCAAAATTAATGGTAAACATCATCTTATCTTGTATAGAACATATATAAGCAGATAAGCATGAAAGTATAAGAAAAATATTTCACAGTGATATTTCGTACTGAGTTAAACCATTTGTATTGCTATATTGTCATTTGTATAGACTTCTTATCCCACAGAGTATAATAATCGTTAAGTGCATTATTAAAGTGTATTTATATTTGCAAAGTAAGATAAAAGTCAGGTGCACTCAAATATTTAATATGGTTGTTATGGAAAATGATAGAGGGAGATAATCCATATGGACACATCGTAAAATATGTTGTTTGAGTAAGCTAACCTTCAAATATAAACGTAGGCTCTGTTAAAAAATAGAATATCCATTATCTTATTGTAAACTACGTGTAACGTGAATTGTTTTATTGGTGGTTTTCGCCGTAGTCAACATTATTTCAGTATATCACTGTGACAGTTCAGGTATTCATGATCCCTGAGAAAAGAAGCCAGTACTAGGCTAGGAAATGTACCTTATCTAAGTGCATTCCATCATGACCGCCGCTACTGACATGTAAATTAACTTTTAAGATCTAAATTTGTCACTTGTGATGGAGTATCCACACACTCGGTCAGAATTCGTCTCCGTGAGGATTATTTCAGAGCTCGAAGGCCATCCATACGCTTTATAGCAACATTCTATTATGGTGTGTCTTAAAAGGGCTTGTGATCATGTTTATGGATCTCTCATGATTGAACAACCGGTCTTCACCTCTGGCGAGACCAGATTAAGTGTCGGTGAAATGAGAAATGATAATTGTGTGTCTGTTTGTATACATCGTAACAGCTGGGTTTTCAGTTATGGTAAGGGCAGGCATCAAGGCGAATCGGATTTTCATTCAGATTGACACGCTTACGGCTGTATGGTACGTGAATGAGATTCTGGATGCTTATGTGGTGTTATGCACTTATATTTCATTTTCATTGACGAAAATACCCGTTTACATAGAAATATGTGCCAAACGAGTACCTGGGGTCAAGCAACAGTATATTTTGTTCGGAAATTAGGTCATCAGCCTACAATACATCATATTGTATATATAGGATCTGACATGAGTTGTCATTTCATATAAAGATTTATTAAACGAGTTCAAGATGTTTTGTTATTAAGCGAGCCTCTGTTTATGAAATGACAACGAATGTCAGATTCTTTTTATCACATGACGAAACACACACAGAAAATCGAGTTTTCCAAAGCTATTTTAATTTCGTCAGTAAACCGTATAAAAATGCCACAAATAATTATTCCGAGGTCATATTCAGCTTAGTTTATTAAAAGGTATAATGAATAACACTCATGAGATATAATAAAACGATGACGTGACGCCATTTTTTCCTAGTATTAGGTCATGTTATATTACACACGTTGTATATAAAGAAATACGTAATGGGTATATTACATGGGGTACAAGCATTGGCATGTGATAAACATATATACAAAATAGAATGAAGAAATACATTGTAAGACTGACATAAACAGTTGATTTATCATTAAGATTTGGTAAGAGTTTCGCTTCTTTTTTTATAATTTGCTTTGAAGGAAATTTGAAATAATGTAGATTTCATTCTGATTATTTGTAGTTTGTATTCTGTAAAAAGGTATCTTCCAACTATCGTTCGCATGTACTAGAAAGCTCGATCCCCTGATCTTTATTCGATAGAGCATGTCTGGGACATGCTTCGTGTAGATATACCAGCCCGATTTGTTCAGCCAACATAGACCAGGCAACGCGGACAAGCTTTATTCGAGAAACGGGCTTAAACCACAGAGCAAATATCCAAGGAAGTTTTAGCAGAGCCAAGCGATAAGCAATGCACGAGATCAACATACACATTACTAAACTTAAAAGAAGAACAATTTTCATCAAAGAAATGAAATTTCTAATGTTGATCCTTACCTCATAATTGCATTTGTAACGCTTCTATTCATTGAGAATTTAAAAAATATATGGATAGCAATATCCACCACAACACGTATATGTGGCATACAGAATATAATGACCCTCATCAAATATATAACTATATTATTAGTGAATACAAATAGCATAGACAGTTTCAAAGAGATATTTCGAATAAGTTGAAAATATGTAATGACACTCATGTTTCGTGATTAGCATTAAGACTAATGCGCCGGTTTCAGGATAAATAAGTTGTAGTCAAGTATTGGTGATTATCAAAGATACGCAATGGTAGTCAACAGTTCATTGGTAACACAAAACATATATATCGGACCGTCTCAGCGGTAAGTTCGACTCTTGTGCGGGAGACCAGTAAAATGACCGTCACATACCAAATACCTCAAAATAGAAGTAGCGGATTTTCTTCCTTATTATTTGTCCTCTCCAATAAATATTGATTTACAGGAAGCACGGTGAATATTCAACATGTTCAGAAAATATCAGCTTACTTTAGCTTTGTAATTTATCATACAAGAAAACATATACATAATAGCGAGTGGAGAGAGGGGGAAATAGGCGTATGGCAGATTAGTTAATGTATGTATCAAATACCCATACCAAATAAAATATAACATAAAAAGGTTCACAAAGAGTTGCAACTTAATAAAAAAAAAAGGGAATTAAGGAAATGGGTAATTATCGTGATCTAAACCATTTGGTTCCGATTACAAATTTTTGAACTAATTCAAAAATAGCATTATTTACTTCGATTGATGAGTTTGGATTTCCATATACAAAATATCAAGCCTTATGTTTTGTGGAACTTCGATAGCCTTGCTGGTTATACTGGGAATTTACACAGGAAATACCGTAATATAACTGAAATATTGCTGAAAGCATCGTAAAATACTTAAAACAATTCATACAATAACAATTTATTTTTACCCGCAAAAATATTAAATAAGAGAGTTGTGGAACGGCCTCACTGTGACACATATTCAGTCTCTAAAACGAGCACATAAGCAGTGTATCAAACACATGCAGGGCATGCCGCGTTTAACACCTACTGTGATGGCCTTGAGCTGTTTAGGCATCATGTCTTTAGAAAGTTATAAAGACAAGAGAAAGCTAGTTCTCGTTGCTCAATTATGTAAATTGTATGTTGATAAGCGGATCAAAAATGTGTTTAACTACAGACTTCTATGCTTTATGCAGAAACCAAGTAAAGCAAAAGGCTTTATGTCCGACATCTGCCGAATGTTGGGAGAGTACGGTTTAACAAATATATTAACGGAATATTTGTGAAGTTCATACTTTCCCAACCCCTTTTCATGGTAGAAAGTTGTTTAGCAATCTTTGAATGCTTTCAAAAAAACAAATAATTACCACAATAGAAAACAATCAGGCTTTACATAGTTTTAAACATTTACACTACGACTTTTCAGCACGTAATATATGGTACTTCAGCAGACTATATAGGAGTCATTTGAAATATTGCTATACGGTAATACATGTAATTTCCAGGTTGTTTTCTAAAAAGTATAATACATACTGTCCAAACTGTACAGAGTCTGTTTCAGGTGTAGCTACACACCTACTACTTTGTTCTGTAAACGAATCAATACGAGAGAAGCTGCTTTGTGTATAGAAGGACTAGGTTGACCCTTTGGAATTACGTGGCTTTATGCACTTGCGTCGTTGACCTTTTGGTGTGGCGCTTTCGCATGGTTGGGCGGCTGACGGCTGACGGAATAGTAGAACTTGTCTCTAAAGATTATCTTTATACCTTTATTTATATTAAAAGTTACAATAATTTTAACGCTGGTGGCATTTCGTGTGTAGGTATGACTATACCCTTACAGATGGGTGAGTCAATACTGATATGTGTATTTGTGTATATGTGCATATAGATATGCATGCATATGTATGTATATGTGTGTGTATGTATATATGTGTAAACATATTATTATATGGTTTTTGTATTTACCATTATTTGCTCATAATTGTGGGCTGTGTGCAAGCATGTGTTCGCATTTGTCTCTTTATTTTCTATATAGTTGACTAGAAAACATGAAGAAAAACACATTGCAAATGCAGCGCTTTAAGTAAGTAGTATTGTTTACACTTTTTAAATTTGTTTTGGTGGAATGTTTGTAGAACAAATGGCAAGCTCCACCACAGTACCAAAGGGCTCGGCGAGGTACACTAATGTTATTGAAAATCTGAAAAAGATAAAAGCCCGTCCTCGACCAGAACTGAACTACTCGTCAAACTTAAAGAAACTTGAAACGGCATTGAAAAATGTAAGTATAGCATGATTATTAAGAACTCATTATTATTAAAATCAAATATATGTATTGGAGCCAATTTACTCCACAAACTTCCTAACTTATATTTTTTGTTGTGGCTTAAACGACGAACGTAAGTAATATTATTAATGATGTTTATTACAATGATAGTGTGGTTAAATGAATTGTTTTTACTTTCTTGTTAAATTTGTATTCGAACAAAAGCATCAGCATTTGTAGCGAATAATTCGCTAGAAAACTGTTACTAATTAATTTGAAATTGGGTTATTTCTAATTTATAAAAGAATACGGCAAAGAACTTCTTTCTGAAAGACTATATATTTAAGTACACCTGTTTCATCTACCAAATAGCAACCTTTCAAGCAACAGTCTATCAATACAAATTAATGCCGTTTAACCTCTATCACGAGTTAGACGAACACTGCGGAACTTAAACTCGAAACTGATGCAGGGTAAATATAATAAACACATTTTCTTAAAGGATGTTCATATAATCCATATCTGTAAGGTACTCCCTAATACATATTGGTTAGTTGTTCTATGTTGTCTCTTTAAAGATTCAGAGTAGTTCCGGCATTGTAAATTATATAGTAAATACATTAACAAAATACAATAAAATAACATTTGAATAGGGTTTATATATATTCTAACGCGTATACTTCGCTGTTCTATGTATAAAATATAGTTATCACCAATGTTACTCGTCACATTTAGTGTTTTGTCACTAACTTCGGACAATAATCAAACCGCAAACCTAAGAGGGCCAGAATTGCTCCACTGCCCTTAGGAAGAAATGAAATCACTATAGGCATATATTGTAAAACAACCCCGTCACATGCCGGCCTTGTTTTTCGACCAATCAAGATTGCTTAACGGAATCTCGTAGAGAGTAACCCATGGGACATTTATACATAATCATAAAGGAAAATATTTTTTAAAGATTCACTACCATAGTAGGCAAAATAGCCCCAACCCTTGCGGCCATGTTCTTTCAAACAGTCAATGTGGCTTGAGGGAATGTGATATATTTTCACTTAAAGGCGTATCCTCTGAATTTTTCCAATGGACAGAATTTTCTTAAATTTTGTCCAGAGCTTCCTTACTCAAAGACTAACTCAAAACAACATTCAAAACAATAGGTCGCGGATCTACTTTTTTTGCTATGCACTCTTTTAAAATCCATATATGTGCTCAGTTTAAGGAAATATAACGGAATGTAGAGAAACAACACTATTTCATACCAATGAACACAAACACATACATTTATATATCAACATGTTTTTATTTAATATTACAGGAATCAATCATGTGTCAACTTCATCAATATTGACCAATTTTTAAAATATTTCTATTTTAACACTTTTTATACAATAATTCAAGATGGTCGCCATGATCAAATGTGTGTAAAATTGAACACGGGTACAATACAAAAGTTGGAATTTAAAATATTATAGTTGACAGATTTTTTTAATACTTTTCATATGAACACCTTATTATAAGGGTTGTTGAATAAAACAAAAAAAATCTATAGGTCGCGCTGCTAATTACAGCGATATTTCCTATTGAATTATCTCCCTTTATGATTTTATTTCATAAAATTAGCCCAGGATAAATATCTCTTAGGGCAGTATTTTTTTGATAAATTTGCAATATGAATAACTGGTTATAAGGGTTCTTCAATCTTGAATGAAGCTTAAAACAATAGTTGCAGTGCTTACTAGTTGAGTTTTACATTGGATTATCTCCCTGTATGTTTTTTTTTTTAAATAATAGCCCAACAAAAAATCAATTAAAAATTAAAAGCTTTTTAGTGGAGATATTTTTTCAATATTTCTCATATCAATAACTTTTTAAATGGGTTGTTGAATAAAACAAAACACTGTTGGCTTTGTTCTTTCGCTATATTAAACACTGAATTATCTCCCTTTAAGGAAAAATTACAAATTTGAAAATCTTCTAGTCTATACATATCTTCAATAACTCTCACTGTCTCACATGAATTATGTTGAAATACACACATTCATTTCAACTTATTTTGAAACCTCTGCAGCAGACATCCTTTGAAAACATTGCGACAAAAGGAGAAATTATAGCATTCAATCATTGTATGTGGGAAAAGGTTAAGCAAATAAACCACTAGTTGCTGTACATATTACCAGGAACAATTTTACTGATGTTTTTCACATTGGTTAAATAACAAAAATAAAAGTACCTCTGTAGGAAAAGAAGGCAACAGGTCAATACGAAATCCTCAATGACTCCGTTTCCCACATACAAACCTGCAGCAGAAATTCAGACAACAATATGGAAAGTCTATGTTAATGAAGGTAGCATAGAAGAAAAGAGTTGAAAACATTGTTGCAAACATAGTTATCCCTTTGTGACAATGTGTTCATAAGTCATCAAGTGCAAATGTCTCAAAATGCTCTGCAAGTGGGAAAGGGGTATTGCATTTCTGCAAAAAAGAGATTTTGTATAATTTACAAGCATACTTAAATAAAAGCTGTGTTCAATGAAGTAAAGAAACTTTTGGTTTTCTTCCTTATTACATACAAATTACATTTAAGATTATATCAGTGTTGTTAAGTTAAAACATAACCCACTAAACTGTCAACACATACAAGGTTACTACAGCAGAAGACTATACAAACAAATCTAGACAAAAATATATCTTAGTATAACCTATGATGTGGCATCTGATCTTTTTCAAATCAAAACATCTTATGTCATGCTCAGACTAACATTGGTGGTAATCAAGTATATTGTGAGGTTATCAGTTCTAGACACAGAGAAAATATGAATTCATCAATCTTTCATTAATTTTCTTTATTTTAAATATAACTTTTGGGGAGACTGGCTAGATATTACTATTAATCATAATAATAAAGTGAGAGTCTAAAACACTGACAAATTGAGTAGACCAAGATCAGAAGACAATATTGCTCTAAGCTGGGTATGCACAGTGTACTCTAAAACATTTTACTCCTAGTGTCAACATATTTCAAAATTCATACATCAACCTTCAACAACAACAAATATGGTTTCTGTTAATGATTGGGGTTTCATGCCATTTCAACAGTATTTCGGTTATATCCCAGTAACAGTTTGCTTATACATAATACAATTGCATTAGTTTGGCTATGAAAACGTGCCTTGCCTACAGGCAATCTACCACAACCTGCTGTTGGCAAGAATCAAAACTGCCTTTTTAAAGCGGCATAGCAGCAGGTCTAGTTATTCGCTCATGCGAGCAATCAGAACTGCTGCAGGGCTGTTTCCTTGATGCGGTATTTTCATTTGTTAACTTTTTATAATAAACACATCAGAGAAATGAATTACAGACCTTCCCATGCATGAATGATTGTAATATATCCAGTGACGGTCACTGACCACTTGAACACATCCATTACTCACTACAATAAACATCAGTCTGAGCATGCATATGATCTGATCAATCAGATCAAATTGCACAGAGGTATAGGTTGGTCTGAATCTATGCTAGTCACAAAGGCCTTCAGTCTGGTTCTCACAGAATGACACTCAAATATGCTATTGAAACTGTTTCATTTTGTGCATTTAGAAATACAGCAAACAGTGTCTGTACACATATCCATTGGCAAGATATGAAGACTCAGATTAGTGAAACTTGCAGGTTCACAACATAGGAACAAATTACAGTTTTATGTTATTCAAAATGAACATTTCTTCTGCAAATTTACTCACAATGTTTATCTGTAGAGCATTACACGCATGGGTGTATTATTTTGAAAGCTGAATGATAGAATAGTTAAAAAAAAATGTCATGTAAACAAAAATATATCTTGGGAAACTTTGTTCAACAAAAAATATTATGAGCAAGATGTCAAAGTTCATACATCAATCTTAAAATAAACATACAAGAATTATATTTATAATTGAGATTTACACCATTTCAACAGTATAAATTTCAGTTATATCCCAGCGCAGTTCACTTATACATGATACATGGTTTTTCAAATCAGTACTAGATACTAGGTTAAGAAAATGTGCCTAGCCCACATGCACTCCACCATGATCTGCTGTGAGCGGGTAAAAAGGCTGGCACACATAGTTTTACCAGATAAGAGGCATGTTAACCCTTTCATACATACAACAAATCAGCAGCAGACAACTTTGATAACATTTGGGTAAAACACATGAAAAGTCTCTATAAATGTAGGTATTATTACTGAAAACAGTTGAAAACATTGTGACAAAACTGAAAAGGCGAAATTGCTCAATTTAAACAATTTCTCCTGTTATCACAATGTTTAAAGTCGACTGCTGCAGAAGCAATTTAGCATAAGAAAACGTTTCAGGTCTGTATGTGAGTAACAGTGCTCTGTGAAAAACACCCTGATCTTACAGCAGACTCATGATAGTCGAACAAAGGGAAACAATTGGAATAGCTTGATAGGCTCTGCTTTCCAAATGAGTTTGGGACAGTTAGATTTAAAGATCTAGCAAGCGCATATGGATCCCACTTATTCTGCATTACAGCCTTACTAAATCACTTTTAAAAATTATTCTTGACTTGAGTAGTTTTAAAGAGTTTTTTCAGTAAATTCATGTTTTTCTTGTCTTGTGGTTTATGTCTGACCATCTTTGTACACAATGAGAAACTGTTTCTTGAATTTTCACCATGGTTGATGCATCATCATCCATAACTACGACATAGACATTCACAAGCACAAGACAGGGTGCCACGTCTGGTTCAAAAGATTTAGAACTATCATTCCAGTTTCTTCATCACTGATGGATGGGCATTGATTCCTCTTTACTTTCATGAAAGCTACATTGTCTACAGTCTTTTGATCTAAGTCAAAATGCAACACATTTTCCTGACGTGCTCCCCACTAGAGTGGCAGCCTCTCTATATAGCTCCATCCGATACACCCTTCTGTGAACCTATGTCATATTTAAATTGAATATATATGGAGTCTTGTCTACAGTACTGAAAAATAGAACAAAGATGTTGATAAATACCTGGCTTTGATATAATGTTAACTAAATCATATTGCAATCTAAACACATGTGTAATAATTTATGACTATGATATAATATTTTGTGTGTATGTTTTATTTCTAAAGTGTTATTTCATAACCCAAATTGAGGCCCCATTCACAATCAAAAGACACCTCTTTTTTTCACAAAAGTAGGCCTAAATTTCATAAAAGGTGACTTTCATCACTATTTTCGTAATTGAAAGGGCCCTGGTCACAAAACAGCACACTGATTTCTGCAGGCAACATTGACAATGAGTTGGCTTTGTTTTAGTTGGGTATTATTGGGGTATTATGCCGTTTTCAACATTAGTTCAGTTATACCACAGCGACAGTTTACTTATTCATAAATCCTCTAGAAACAATTCCTTGAAATTGAACTGAATGTGTTCAATTTGATAATATATCAAGATAAAAATCAGTTAAATGACTGTCAGACGAACCTTCACTCCCTTCATTTTTTGTAAACTCATAAACTAATAACATCATAGAAAATTATAATTAATAATAGTAAATTACCAAGACTAAAGTTGCCCCTTTTGCTCGGCTGGTGTCGTTTGGTTGTTTCGACAGTATTCACAGTTCCACATACTATAACGAGCCGTAGCCATGTCTGGTTTCAGGAGAAATATTACTTAAGATAGTGCTATTTCACACAGTCTTCACAAACAGGCTGATCTTCCAAGTAAACGAGTTCTAGTCTACAATTCTCCTTCCCGGCATGTTTGCCGCTTAGTTTGCGGCGATTACGATACGATTATCCAGTATCGATGGAAGTTTCCGTCAATCTTTTGAAAAGATTGCGATTGCTTTCACTTTCTGCACAATTAAAAGATAGAAATCTGCCACTCTTTAGCCTAGCTTGCGCGGACATAATGATTTTACACCGACTTTACACCTTGTTGATATCGTGTTCCGGATATTGACAGTTTCACAATTTAATTGAGCACAATGAGCTTAAAAGAGCAAAGCACTTAAATGAATCGGAAAGGACATGCGCAAAAAAGATGCGCAGTAACACACCGACGATACGCTTTTAAGGAACATTTCTACATACTAATCTGAAAATCGACCGGATACTTTCGGAGGAGTAGATTTTTAAAGATTTCAATATAACCATATTCGGCAAAACAGCCTCGCCCCATGGAGGCCAGATACGTTCAAGGGAGATTTAATTTTTAAGGTTTTTGGTTAAGCAATAAAAGGCAAAAGTCTCCATTTCCTGGCGGCCATGATTTTTAATTAAATCAAATTGGTTTGCAATTTTGGTAACTTGTTGTAGAGAGCATGATCGGTACAAGATATAAATATATAAGCGGATAATGAAGTTTATATAAAGACTACAACAAGATTCGAGCGAAATTTTCATTAACATCTGTTTGCTACATTTTCGGGATATATTTATCGAACTTATATCATGAAACCGATTATTTTATTATCTACACAAGTTGGTGTCAATATTGTTGGAATACCACTTAGAAAGAGTAAGTAATAACACCTTTTTAAACCACACTGTCCTTTTCTTAAAAATGATTCTATCTCAATTGGTTTGAAATTATCCTACTTTCTTAGTTTGACATTGACAGTAGGTTTTAAAGGTATGGACAAAAACTGTTCTTCCAACAACCGCGTTACATGTAATGGGAGCATTTCCTTTAAAAAGGAAACGTGCTTGTGCAACCTTAACAAACATCATAACTTTTTAAATATATAGCAACAATTTTTCAAATGTTTTCATTTGTTTAGAAAGATACCTTTGAGAAGCCACATGCGTCAATTAAAACATTTTATACTATGAAATCTCGCAATAACCCGAACAAACATGCCAAATCGCGAATAGATTTTAAGAAACGGTAAAAGTATAAATCCGAATATAATTGAAAAAAGAGAAAGTAAACATTCGCAAATATCTAGTTTGTTTACATGTCATTCCATCATTCAGCAAAACATGTTACAACGCAATGCGGTTTTGCGTAATTTCCGATAAAATACTCAATTTGTCTTTATCAAATATGGAAATAGATTCGAACGTTAGCTTACTGTAGCAAAATGTCAAATACCCAAATTACTATCTGTCCATAACAACATGTATAACATATAATGCAATATCCGTCAGAGTACCGCACGCTTGCCACGAATATTCAGATTTGTATACCAACAAACATAACACTGATATTGGCGTTGGAAATGATAACACACATATACATGTATATACATTCACATACATCCTATACACAATATATCTAACCACTTTCAATTTGTTTAATAAAACTTTTTTTTCGATTGAAAGCATAGAATCAGTAAGAAGATGTGCATTTAATTAGTTTTTCATTTTGCGATGACAATAAAATATTAAACTTTTGTATACTAGGTATGGTGTAATATTTACTAGAAATATATGACTTTCTAATGTCATCATAAAAGTCACAACAAAGTAGAAATGGTACTCATTTTCAATGACATTCGTGTTACATAATTTACAAATCCTATTTCTTCTAGGAGTTTTTTGATAACGACCTCTTTCAATCTCAAGTTCATGTTCTCCAACTCTTAAATTTACATAAATATATCGAAATGTCTAACACTTCAAGATATTTTTCGTAACTGAATTCATTTGTACACTTGTTATAACTATCTAATTTAGGGTTCGAATTTATTGAGGCATTCCACAATCTTTTAGTACGTTCACAAACAAGTTTAAGATTCAAGCTTCTGATGCGAGCATTTGATTTTGCCATACTATCCCAAAACAGTTTCTCTGTAAGATTAATCGTATGCGTGTTGCCCAGTTAGTAGGGCTGTTTACATCATCATCATTGCTGTAAGTGGATTCTTCTGATCAGTAATAGTAAAAGACTCTACTTCTAACACTAGTACGATGTTCTCATATGCCAGTTGCTTTGCGGTTTTATTTATTGCTTTATATATGCTAATCCTATCTGGGTTGATATTGGACGCTGGAAGTGAATAAGTCCTATTGTGAATTGCTGAATACCTAACCACAAGCTTTTAGTTTTATGACAGGGATTTGAATCCTTAAATCCGAAATCCATGTCAACCTCATCGACTCGGTTCATATCATCGTTATTTCGAGATTCTTTTTCGGTAATCACGCAATTGAGGATTACTTTGCTTTGGTTGCGTGATATGTTTCTACCGCGTGAAAACGTGTTTCATCTAATGTTTGTTACTCATGTCGCGTACATATATGTATTGAATTAAATTGAATAAATGTTTTCATGTTTCCCAGTATTTACTTATTTCAACTACTTTCAGGACGCATTTTTGCATTAGTGTCAACTTCGAAATCAAAACTACTTTGCACGAAAACTCAAGTACGATCACCAATGATTTAAATATAAATGTGTATAACCTTCATATACTTATTGCCTTTTTCGAAAATGCTTACAGTTCTGATATCTTCGGTACGGACCTTTCCGTTTCAATTATTTTTGTGGCAAGATAGATGCTCTCTCAGGTACACAAGTGTTATACTGTAAGACTTCCTAACGCTCATATTTGTGGATTACTATGTACGTCTTGATTGCCGGTGCCATAGCAAAATAATTGTACTATAGATAAAGTGCATCCCCAATGAATTATGCATAACTTATTGTCTATTTACCAATTGCATCCAACATCTAACTGCTAATATTTGGCCGCTTGCCGTGCATTTATTTTTCTACGAGGGTTCAAAACGTTCGAGCAAAAGTGCTCCGATTTATTTATCTTTAGAAGCATTTTCGTTAAATTGATTTAATTATGTAGATTTCGATATTCCCTATTCAATAAGTAATTTTCGGGATCTCTGTTCATCGTTGATAACGACAAAGTGGTAATATTGTAACGTCACCGACGTCATCCCTTAAAGTCTAAATGTTTACGTTTTCTAAACATTACGTTCATTATCTTTAATTATAAAGGAAAGTCTACCAAATCAAAATAGTTATTCCTGCCATCTTCTGACGTGATTTAGGAGACCTCATTTTCTATTTTTACGTTGTTTTGCAAAATCATTGCTTAAATATTGTGTGAAGTTTATTTTATTCAATAGAGAATATTTTAACAAGCACTGAGTGATTTTTCATAGAGCAGTTATCACGCACGGGTACACTGACGTCGACGATACGATATCTCTATAAGTAGGTAAATAATGAATCTGATATGTTTTTGATGAAATCGGTATTAAATCGAACAATATCTAAAACAAGTTCCAGCAATGTAAATGCCATACTAAATATATAAGAACTCTTTTCCGCGAACATTTCGAATACCCCTCGTATGTTTGTCTGTTTCAGCCCCCAAAAAAGAAGATGAAACCACTTCTGGATTTTTTTGAGAATTTTCTATCTAAAACTACTTTTACCGGACAAGACAAAAAAACAGCACATGGAGCACAAAATGAAATTAAAGAAATACAATTAGAGGTAAGTGTGTTACTTAAAAGTTCTGATATTAATGTCGCAAGGGTTCTCAAAAATTGCATTCGTAAATGGTAAATAAAGTATTGACATGTTTGTATCTTCCTCATATGTTATGTTTACATGCACGATAATGTTTCATACTTTAGTTGCATCTCTAAAATGAAATAATAGAAAATCACCCGCCATTCGAAACATAGTTTGATAAATACATTTGCCTGGTAACTTTGACTCGGGGTCTCAAAATCGTGGCTGTAGTTGGTACCCTTTCACTATTATATAATTATACATGTACTAACAGTTATTACACACATTTTCTAAGCTTAGCTTACACTGGTACGATTTCTGCTCCAGTTGTTAGTTTTTATTTGTTTTGTTTATCTTGGCCTGTCATGATACGATAAGAAACTTGGATGTTCTTTACTTGACAGGAAAGGTCGCGGCAGTTTCGAAAACAGCCATCGTTTATTATGACCAAACCACGTCTACATATCAAGCTAACTGACTTCATAACTCGACCGTCTTAATCGGAGAGCAATCGTTAAGGATGTCATAATTGCAAGTCATTTTGAAAATTTGAAAAAAGGATAAATTGTCCTTTATTTTTTTGTATTCGAAATATATCGTCCTTAATCCTTTAACAATCCTTACTAAATCATGTATAATCATCTTTAAGCTTGCAACAATGTTAAAGTCATCTTAGCACCTTTGTCTATCATGGCAAAGTCTCGGTGGATCCGAGTCTAAATCGGTTTAAACCATTGATATTCGTAGTATGGTATTTGTATCATACATATTCGCATGGAATAGCGATAACCCATTTCGTCATTAATCAAGGTCAAAGTCGTGAGATTGTAGTCTATATATTATTAAAACACCACCCTGCCAATCCAATCATCCTGATCAAGAATAATGATAGATTGATTGGAGTTTAATGGCATTTTTCTACAGTATTTCTGTTGTATCAAGGCGACCATTCGTAAGTATTCCTGGCTGTTTCGCATCTGTACTCCACTCGTAATTCTTGTCTCAATCATTAGAAGGAATGAATGGAAAAGACGGGTTTCGATCCCTGGATCGATAGCCCTTGTCGATACCGACGAAATTATAACGGCTCGACGCCAAATGTATAAAGCTTAACAAATGACTAACAATACCCATATATTCCCATATATACAGAATTCAACATTTTACGAATATTGTTTGTTATTACTATCAAGGGAGCGATCATGTATAGAGTCCATACATGTGATATCGTCGTCCGGAATTGTCATGAAAATTGTATCTCTGTCAAGGATTCACGGGGGACGCTCGTTTGTCCCGGAAGTAATAACAAAAGGAAAAATAAAAGTTAGACCCATAACCTTATCAATCTAAGTCGGCTGTTGGCCTGTATGGGACGCTGGTCTTGCCACGCAACAAGCAATACACAGAACATCTTGACACAAATTCGTTAATTGGTACATTTGTCGGTGTGGTCATAGCCAATCATCCGATAATTGATGTAATGGGCAGTTGTTGTGGTGAACTAATCGGGGGTCGTACTAGTATAATTATTTTAAGATAATTTGTGTGATGTTATAAATGTTATCACAAAAATGATCAAATATATAAGAGTCATTCAAATAATTGCAAGAATTTCGGTTGGATTTATCAATCTTGTAGTTTTAGTGTAATCATTTATGTCGTTTGAACATAACATATCATTTACCTAAGCTAATTATGCATAACCATATGTTATGCTCTGAAAAAATGTTTGTATTAAACATACTAATTGTAAAATTATAGCTTCACCATTTTTTTTCGCTTTCAGAAACATAGTGATGGGAACAGATTTCTCATTAAGAATCGTATTACCTCGATTCTTCAGACCCTTCATAAAGTATACAAAAAGGAAATTGATATTTTTAAAAAGAAATCTCAAAACGAGTAATTATATAATTCTACTTTCATTTATAATTCTTTCTCTTTCATATATTCATTATGTTGAAGTAGTTGTTAACTACATGATTGTATTATAACATTCTTCTAAAATGTGTTCTCATCTTCTGAATTAAGTCCTTTAATTCAAATCATGTTACTTTTTTGTCAGACAAAAAAAATATGCTAAAAGTCCAATAGCGAAAAGAAGATTAATCCTTTATATTATACATATGGGTTATTGCATCTCATTCTGAATGAGAAACAATTTTGTTATATTAGTTTCTCTGGCTGAATTGCCCCAGCTTGAGAGGTCAGACCTCCGCCGAATGAACGAGCCCCATTTTAGTGTACAGTTTGGTATTGTCTATCTGAGTTTTCCCTTATTATGCGTTTTAAACACTTCGAGTATTTAGAAAGTTGTCGTTTGTATTGTGAAATTCCCATTTGTGATTTATCGCGAAACAATCGTCCTTTGCGATGGCTGCTCTGGTGGTGGAAATAAATATTCAGCGACGCCATTCTGGTTCCTCGATTTGTTTCGATTCGAAAAGTAATCGTCGACAAAATAGAACACTACAATGTGTAACGACTTTTCTCTTCCGGAATTACGCGTGGATATTTGTGCCCTGTATAACGATTTAGATGTCCCTGTAAACCCAACGGTATGTTCATTAAATGTCACATCTGAGAATGACAGAAATAATCATAAGACTTTCCTTAAAAACAATTATTTTCTTATTCATCCGAGAATCTATCAAATTGTTCTTGATGTGTAATTGAGATATACTGAGATTACCAACGATAATAAAAAAAACTAGCGTATGTTAATATTTGTAGCAAGTCTATAAAGCGCGACAACATTGCATTACACCTCTCATTATTACGTCAGAAAATGCGTACATGTATGTTTTTGAACACAACTAGCGCTATAAATAGACCAGATAAGTTTGTTGTGTTCCTAACAATTCTTCACTTCATGTCACAAACGACGTTAACGTTGTTAGCTGGTCTTTAATATCCCAAGATGTTGGATTGGGTCGCTTTGTAATGTTAACTGTATGGGAATAAGCTGCACTTGAAATATATCTTAGTACAATATCACTGCGTGTAATATAAACTATCATAAGGAAACAAGAAAAAGCAATATTAAATTATATAACTGCAAATAACCCGAATCGGGATTCAACATCTAGTAAATTACGGATCCGTTGGTGCGCATAAAACAAGCAGTAAATGCTCGTTTTTCTTTATTCTAGCTGAACTGAACATAAATAAGCTTCACAAGGTGGTCGTTAGTGTACGACAGGAGCAGAAAACTTAACTACTCACTACAGACGATTTGTTTAAATTATATAGGTGAGACTAATGAACAAAATAGTGCGAATAGAATATTCGCATCAGTCAAATCGCCAAGTCCTCGTCTTACATGTCAATTGATCAGGAATGACATACATATATTTATTTCCAAACATTATACGACTAACATTATGATGGACGTATCTTTTTTTTTTTCTCATTAATTTCACACAAGATATAGATCTACATAGGTTCATGTAACAATACAAACATCAATTACAACTTACGAATTTATGTCTTCTATTTCAAAAATGTAATGTACCATGCATTTCAATCTTCCTGCAATGTTTTCGATTCTTAAAAGTAGCAGAATAATTACAAGAGGACGATAATGATAATATTAAGGCAGATTTCGGCAGTACGTCAGAAATCCTTAATTGAAAACGTTTACCGCCCAATAGTTCCATACTTTCTGCAGAGACATGGTTAACAATAATAATGTCAGTGCTTTTTTGGTAAAAAGGTTGATACTAAGATTTTAGAACTATTGAGTTAAACAATGTAAACATTACCCTTCCTCGTGTCTTGAGACAGAGAGTATTATTGCGCGAGACATACCGCCCATTAAAGAGTGACGTAGTAAGCAGTTGCCCGTTAGGTCACCCGACATTTGGTTGGCAAAACAACCTCCATTGTAGGAATCCGCTGTGGTCGAGTGGTTAGCGTCGGGGATTTCGAAACCGGGTGTCCCAGGTTCGATCCCCAGTCGCGGCACTACAGTCATGGTGGAGTGCCCTTGGGCAAGGCACATTTTCTAGCCTAGTACTGGTTTGTTTACCCAGGGATCATGAATAATTAAATTTAATTGCGCGCTAAATGACCTTAGCTGTCGATGCGCCATAAAACAATATACATTCATACCTCCATTGTAAATAGAGCGTGAATGTAATTGTGATATAAAGCGAGGTAATTCAGAAATTATTACATTAGATTTAGATTCTATGTTGAATATGGTACAAATACATTTATTTAGTACTTTTCGAAGTGATATCCTACTATAAAATTATATTTTGTAACCGAATTGGAGATAAATCGAAAATATTTTGATTTAATCGGAAGTAATATAGATAAGCTGAGTTGTTTTCTTAAAATAGTTTATATAACTAAAAAAAAACCGTAGTAATACTTGATCTTGCTTCTTGTAAGATCATGAAAAATAGATGCTCGGCCCATACCTTTGAAAATAAACCTTCTAACAAAGGTAATAAGGTTTAAGAATGAGAAGTTAGACGAACATGTTCCCTTCTTACTTGAGCAAACCTGTTTTTTAAAGACCATCCATGGGAAGAGAACAATACTGTGGTCTTTAACCCTTTCCCACATACAACATATCTGCAGCAGATGACTGGGAATATCCAGGTAATTACTAAAAAGAATTGAAAACATTGTGGCAAAAGAAGAAATTGCTCGTTTTCAAAAGTTGTCTGCTGCAGAGGCGTCATAAAGCATTTGTGTGTGGGAAAGGGTTAATTACAGGGTAATTCGTGAAGAAAATGAGTAATAAGGAAATAAAAAATAAAAAATGGTTGGTATAGACAGGATATTGCTTAACAAAGCCTGACTTAAGCACGGGTTTGACTGTATATGAGAATAATTTCAGGGACAGGCTCACTTTCAAGTCAACTAACCCAACCCAGGGGTTGTAAGTTCGAACCCTTGCACGGCCAACATTCTTTCCGACGTTTTACAAAGGTCACTGTGACAAGCGGCAATCGTCTTCCACCGAATGGGCTAACAGTATTTGTGGTTAAGCAGCCAGTTGCTCGGAAAAAAATGTTTTGTGGAGTAGTCAGTACTGGTGTGAGAAAGCCAGGAAACACATTATAGAATATAATGCTACAATAAATGTATCAATAGGAGCAGCTCTTCCTTTGCAAATGTGTTGATTGTTGGAAATGGTTGTTCAATAGCCTGTTGTTTATCGACTGTTAATAACCCATCACTTGTTGTTGAGTCCGCTTGTGGTGAGCTCGACATATAAGTGTCACAAGGCGGTTCGGTGAGTGTGTCCGTGCGTCCATGAATATTCCTTTTCGACCCGCATCTTAACCATACATAATAGGATTTCTAAGAAAATTGGCACAACAGTGCACCATGATGAGGTGGTGTGTCGTGCACAAAATGCAGGCCTGTACCTCAAATGTTATGGTCGCTCGTAGAGGTCAAAGGTCAAAATGAGTACTGTTTGATAGGACTGACTTTTCCGGCCCGGACATTGTCAACAGTTTAGGGGTTTGTTGAGACACTTTGCTTGTAAGAATAAACAGCTTTCATTTCATTTACGTTTTCTGGACCCATTAAAAACTATGTCATCACTAAGGTGTTAGAATTAGATATATTAGTATGATCTTGGTTCTGTTGTTTTTAAGTAGCAGTCCAGCTAAGAATCATGCAGGGGGCGATTCATCCATAGTCTAGAATCTTTTTTTTTTTTTGTTAAATAGATTCAAAATGATGTAAAACTAATAAATTTGACATGTTGCGGGTCAAAATTCAATCCGTTGCCATGGTAACAGCTCTACCTTAAAAACAAGCTTATTTAGGCCCTGAAATCCTTATATTTGCATCATTTCATATTGAAAATAGATAAATTACCATAAACATTATAGAATATAAATGCTTTCCTTTTTATACTATTACATTAAATGAATTAAGAAATTATATCAAAATTTGGATGTATGCATGGGTAAGTGGTTACCATGGCAACCAATTTTCTATAATTGTTCAAAAATGAAAAAAATCAAAATATGACATTTTTAACATATCATTATATCCGATGAGCACGGGGATAGAAGCCATTTGATTGATTATAAGTTGGGAATTGGCTCTTGGCCAAAACATATCAAAAATAAAAATATGTAGCCTAGTATAGATTTTTTTTTAAATGGCTTCTTATCTCGGGTGTTTTCGTAATTTTCATTCTCAACTGATTATTCTCTTTTAGCATATATACAAGCTTTATGAAGTCTTACTCGGAAACTTTTCAGAACCGAAACAATGTAAATAATGCTTTTTGTAATATATCAAAATTTGGATGTATGCATGGGTAAGTGGTTACCATGGCAACCAATTTTCTATAATTTTTCAAAATTAAAAACCAAAATATGACATTTTTAACATATCATTATATCCGATGAGCACGGGGATAGAAGCCATTTGATTGATTATAAGTTGGGAATTGGCTCTTGGCCAAAACATATCAAAAATAAAAATATGTAGCCTAGTATAGATTTTTTTTTAAATGGCTTCTTATCTCGGGTGTTTTCGTAATTTTAATTCTCAACTGATTATTCTCTTTTAGCATATATACAAGCTTTATGAAGTCTTACTCGGAAACTTTTCAGAACCGAAACAATGTAAATAATGCTTTTTGTAATATATCAAAATTTGGATGTATGCATGGGTAAGTGGTTACCATGGCAACCAATTTTCTATAATTTTTCAAAATTAAAAAAATCAAAATATGACATTTTTAACATATCATTATATCCGATGAGCACGGGGATAGAAGCAATTTGATTGATTATAAGTTGGGAATTGGCTCTTGGCCAAAACATATCAAAAATAAAAATATGTAGCCTAGTATAGATTTTTAGCTCGACTATTCGAAGAATATGAGAGCTATACTACTCACCCTGGCGTCGGCGTCGGCGTCGGTTTTGCATGCAAGTTCTTAAATACTACATGTATTGCATTGAAACTTTCTACAACCCTACCAAACTATCACACCAATGTAGATTATCAAGTTAGATAACTCTATCCTGCATATTATGCAAGTTATGGCCCTTTTTTACTTAGAAATTCTGGTTAAAGTTTTGCGTGCAACTAAAGTAAGAGTCCATATCTCAGTATTTAATTGATGCATTGCATTGAAACTTTATACAGCACTACCCAACTATCACACCTATGTAGATTAGCAAGTTAGATAACTCTATCCTGCATTTTATGCAAGTTATGGCCCTTTTTTTACTTAGAAATTCTGGTTAAAGTTTTGCGTGCAACTAAATTAAGAGTCCATATCTCAGTATTTACTTGATGCATTGCATTGAAACTTTCTACAACCCTACCCAACTATCACACCTGTGTAGATTATCATCTAAGATAACTCTATCCTGCATTTTATGCAAGTTATGGCCCTTTTTTTACTTAGAAATTCTGGTTAAAGTTTTGCATGCAACTAAATTAAGAGTCCATATCTCAGTATATAATTGATGCATTGCATTGAACCTTTATACAACCCTACCCTACTATAACACCTATGTAGATTAACAAGTTAGATAACTCTATCCTGCATTTTAGGCAAATTATGGCACTTTTGTTTAAGAAATTATGGTTAAAGTTTTGCGTGCAACTAAATTAAGAGTCCATATCTCAGTATTTACTTGATGCATTGCATTGAAACTTTCTACAACCCTACCCAACTATTACACCTGTGTAGATTATCAAGTATGATAACTCTTTTCTGCATTTTATGCAAGTTATGGCCCTTTTTTTACTTAGAAATTCTGGTTAAAGTTTTGCATGCAACTAAATTAAGAGTCCATATCTCAGTATATACTTGATGCATTGCATTGAACCTTTTTACAACCCTACCCAACTATTACACCTATGTAGATTAACAAGTTAGATAACTCTATCCTGCATTTTAGGCAAGTTATGGCACTTTTTTTTACTAAGAAATTATGGTTAAAGTTTTGCGTGCAACTAAATTTAGAGTCCATATCTCAGTATTTACGTGATGCATTGCATTGAAACTTTCTACAACCATACCCAACTATTACACCTGTGTAGATTATCAAGTATGATAACTCTATCCTGCATTTTAGGCAAGTTATGGCCCTTTTTTTACTTAGAAATACTGGTTAAAGTTTTGCGTGCAACTAAATTAAGAGTCCATGTCCCAGTATATACTCGATGCATTGCATTGAACCTTTATACAACCCTACCCAACTATCACACCTATGTAGATTATCAAGTTAGATAACTCTATCCTGCATTTTATGCAAGTTATGGCATTTTTTTTACTTAGAAATTCTGGTTAAAGTTTTGCGTGCAACTAAATTAAGAGTCCATATCTCAGTATTTATTTGATGCTTTGCATTGAAACTTTCTACAACCCTACCCAACTATCACACCTGTGTAGATTATCAAGTATGATAACTCTATCCTGCATTTTATGCAAGTTATGGCCTTTTTGGACTTATAAATTATGGTTAAAGTTTTGCATGCAACTACATAAAGAGACCATCTCTTAGTAACTACTTAATGCATTGCATTGAAATTTATATAGCCCTTACCAACCATCACATCTATGTAAACAATTAAGTATGATTACTCTATCAAGCATTTTATGCAAGTTATGGACCTTTTTGGACTTAGAAATTCTGGTTAAAGTTTTGAAACTACATTTAGAGTGTAATCTCAGTAACAACTTGAACAATTGTATTGAAACTTCATACAACCTTTCCCAAGTGCACAACTATAAACACAACCAATTAAGATAACTCTATCCTGTATATGGTGCAAATTGTTGCCCTTTTTTTACTTAGAAATTATGGTTAAAGGTTTGCGTGGAACTACATTAAGAGTCCATATCTTAGTAACTACTTGATGCATTCCATTGAAAGGTTATACAACCCTATCTAACCATCACACCTATGAAAATAATCATGTTAAATAACACTATCCTGCATATAATGCAAATTATCACCCACTAAGAAATTGTGGTTAATGTTTTGCATGCAACTACATTAGAGTCCATTATCTCAGTAACTTAAATAAGCGGTGGAATAGTCGAGCGCGCTGTCCTCCGACAGCTCTTGTTTTTTAAATGGCTTCTTATCTCGGGTGTTTTCGTAATTTTAATTCTCAACTGATTATTCTCTTTTAGCATATATACAAGCTTTATGAAGTCTTACTCGGAAACTTTTCAGAACCGAAACAATGTAAATAATGCTTTTTGTAATATATCAAAATTTGGATGTATGCATGGGTAAGTGGTTACCATGGCAACCAATTTTCTATAATTTTTCAAAATTAAAAAAATCAAAATATGACATTTTTAACATATCATTATATCCGATGAGCACGGGGATAGAAGCAATTTGATTGATTATAAGTTGGGAATTGGCTCTTGGCCAAAACATATCAAAAATAAAAATATGTAGCCTAGTATAGATTTTTTTTTAAAATGGCTTCTTATCTCGGGTGTTTTCGTAATTTTCATTCTCAACTGATTATTCTCTTTTAGCATATACAAGCTTTATGAAGTCTTACTCAGAAACTTTTCAGAATCGAAACAATGTAAATAATGCTTTTTGTTAGTTTAAGGTCCACTGGCAGAAAGATAGTCAAGCTATTGCAAAACTAAACGTTCTGTGTTGCGTCTGTCTGTCCGTCTTTGCACGCACCTGTTAACATTTTGATTATATTCGAACCACATTTCCTCAGTTATCACTGCACCAAATGCAACACAACTTCAAAGGTGACATCCTCTAAAGTGTGTTCTACTCAGTAATTAGTCCCCTACCCATCGAAGATCTGTTTCGCGACTATAGGTTTGGTCTATTCCGTCCGTCCGTGAGTCCGCATGTGTAGTTGTGGGGTGCCCACCCTTATTAAGACACTTAGATAAGTAGTTTTTTGGTTTCTTTTATAATGGGCATTTTATTTGCATATTAATGTTATTCATTCCGTAAAAGGGATGTAATTACGGAATGAATAGCATACTTGTGGGGTGCACCCCACAATAAAACATCAAAGGAAATAACCCCACAAGTACTTTCCCATGAGTTTGTCCGTCCGTCTGTCTGTCAGTCCCACCTAACCTTGTCCGGCCTGCATCTTAACCATGCATGCATCATAGGATTTCAAAGAAACTTGGCACAAACGTTCACCATGATGAGGCGAGGCGGCGTGTCGCGCAAAAGACCCAGGCCTGTACCTCATATTTCAAGGTCACACTTAGAGGTCAAAGGTCAAAATGAGAACAAAAATAATTAAAATTTGCACAAAAAGAAAAAGTGGTTGTCATGCATGGTTACAGCTTTACCTTAAGAACAAGTTGATTTTTGGATTTTAAAGCCATAAATGTGCATCATTTTGAAAGCAAATTAAAGAAATAATGAAAGACATCCTATAATATAAATACATTATTTTATAAAAAACAGAGTTTTATACATCTTAAAAACTTATCAAGAGTATGATGTATGAATAGACATTCGGTTACCATGGCAACCAATTTACCATTATTTTTCACTAGGAAAAAAAGCCCAAAAATGTCAATATTTGATCAGTTTGTTATCTCCAATGAGCACATGGATAGAAGTGATTTGATTGATTACACTGTGCGAGTTGACCTTTGTCACAAACATATATAAAAAAAGAAAGAATGTAGCCTGGTATAGAATTTTCAAAAAATTGTCATCTTTTCTTGTGGTATTTTATCAATTTTTTCTTGCTCAAGGAAATAAATTCTAAATAGAATTATGATTGATGTGGCATAAAAATATTTAAGTTCCACAAATGGTTCTCCTATATGCCCCCTTTCAAAATCATTAAATATTAAATCAATATCAAACTTCTTGTTGCCATTGCAACTAGAAATTCCAGGGAAAAGGGAGTACGAGACTACATAATTTTCATTTCAACAATAAGTACAATTTTAAAATCTTTCTTAAAATAAGGTTTATAAATGTTTGTAAGAAAAACACCTAATAAAAACATGTTTCTAAGGAAACATGCTAACTAAAAGAGTATAACAGAAGTAATTCATTGAATAATTTTGTGAAAATTAACTGTTATCGTTGATAATCTGCCTATATATTAATAAAATAAAATATTTACGTTTATTCAGTTTTCAATCACAGTGGACACTTAGATTCTACTATTGCCATAGTAACAAACAGATCTTATTTATGTGATGTACATGTAAATATTGCAATCCCAAAAAATGGATATAGACTGAAATTGTTGAATTGAAAAAAAAAGGTAAATTTTGATAAAATAGTATTTCATTACATCACATATATATATCGACAGATAAATTTGTCAAACATTATGAGCCCCCGAGTGTCACATTGTCCGGGAGATTTGGAAGATTGAATTTAGAAGATTGAATAAAATTGGCATGAAATGGGAGCTTATAAGTCGGATCAATAAGAAAACTTTGACCATGACCTTTGACCGTAATCATATGTGTTCATGCCCAACCTCCCTGCTAAATTTAAGGACATTAGAGAGTTGATTGAGATTGAATGGAAAATGTGGCCACCAAAGTGTTCACAATGTCCAACAATTTGACCTAGTGTATTAGCTTTTGATCCCACATGACCCATTCTAACATTGATTAAAATGTTATGAAAAGGAATATTCTGGTAGGATTACATGATATGTGTGGCCTCTTATAGAGTTAATGTTTCATCTTAAAAATAACCAGTAACAATGACCTTGACCAAAGTGACTCTAAATGCCATCAATAGCTAGCTTTCTGTATAATGTAGTAATGTCTGTTAAATTTGATTACAATTTGTCAGGAAAAACTGAAGTAATTAAGTGGAAATCAAAACGTTTCTATTTTTAGTAAGTGACCTAGACCTTGACCTGATAAGACCTAAATTACAATCCAGAGCTAGCTTTCTGAAAAAGCCATTTACATCTGAAGTTTTTTTTTTTTAAATTAGTCATACTCAACATTTGTGACCCCAATAACTAATCATTAGATAGCTTTTTGAATGAGCAATTATCTGTGATATTTGATCAAAATCAGTTAAGAGTAACTAAACTTATTGAGCTAAAACCTTTTGAAAGATCCCCAATTCTTATAAACCAGCACATGTTTTTTTTAAAATATGTGGATATATGTCAACACAAATCTTGAATAATGATGCACCTGGCATGTACAGTATATAGCTCTGTACATTATGAGATTAACCTCTAATCAGTCAAATAATCATCCCATAAGTATGGCTCAACAAAAGACAGTTATACATTTAAAATAATATTCCTGCATTCTGGTTATTTGTGTTTTAGAACATTTTCAAAAGAACTTTGGCTATATCAGAGCAACAATGCACTTATACATGATCCCTTGATGACTAACCAGTACAACTTCAAGGACAGGAACTTTGTCCTGCCAAAGAGCACTTCTACATACTGTCATAGTTGACAGGGATAGAAAGTGCCCTGTCATGAAATAATAAAATCATACATGAATATGATTTACACAAAACATAACAATATATAACAATATCTTTGTCTCACATTCTTTTCAATAAGTATAACAAGGCCTGTTAGAAATTAAATTGATGCCTCTGCAGCGGTATACATGTAGTTAAACATCTGAAATCATAGCTGTATAAAAGGAATTGCTCATAATGAGCAATTACTTCTTTTTCCAATAATGCTTTCTATTCTTCCAAATCCAAGTTATATTTTGTCACAATTTTCCTTATATTTTTCAGGTTTATGCTTCTTAACCTGTTTGAAACAAGCATACCCATATGCATCAAATCTTTTAACCATTTCCCACAAATACACGCTTTTGGATGCCCGTGCAGCAGACAACTAATGAAAACAAGCAATTTCACCTTTTGTCAAAATATTTTCAATTTTTTTCAGTAATTATTTCTTCATTTATATAAATAAAGATTTTCCATGTTTTTGCAAAAATGTTTCAAATTCGTCTGCTGCAGATATGTTGTATATATATTAAAACATTGCAGCAAAATAGACATTTTTTGGAACAAGGTTTTTCAAATTGATTCCCAAGTTCTAATAAATTTATAAAGATTTTCCAAATCTTAGCCAACATGTTTTCAAAGTTGGTTAAATGTGGAAATAGGCTAAATTTGTCAGTGTTGATAATCTGTTAATTCAAATAGTTATTCAAATTCCTGAAGTTGAAGCAAAATGTTTATAAAAATAATCAACTGTACAGTTTTGTATACAGTTTCAAAATGCTCTTCCCTTTTTACCATGTATAACAATTTGGGAGAGAATTATATTATCCATGTAAATTCTACTGTTGCATGATGAATACATATCTAGGTAAATATACATAGACACATACTGATAAAGTGAACACTCTCCTACAATGAAGTTTCTATGTATGAATTCAAGTTCAATTGATTATTCTGAAAGTTGAATTTCTATCTTGTGAATCTGTCACTTGAGAAAGTATTAGGCTCTCATAGGTGTCCACCAATAGTGCAGGGTAACTGTCCTGTCCATGTTGTCCAATAAGGCACATCACATAGTTAATCTGAAAAATATATAATCAAATAAAAATAGATATCTAGACACACATTTATTATGATGTTTGACATATATTTGTGTAATGTATAGCATATTAAATTCTGATAGTGATAGTAATTTGCTTTGAAAACATCTGAAAGAAAATATGTAATAAGTAATATCTAGATAGGATCCAAGTACTAGTTTGAACTTTTTTGATAGAGGTTCAACAATACACATGTGTATTAATTTCAGAAGTCTTCTGCTGCATGAGGTATTAGAAATTGTAAACACTAAATCAAGGTTTAAAAGATGAATTGTTGAAAAGTTATTCATACATAAGTATACTGACATATCCTAGCCATGAGTAACAATGAAATCATATGAGAACTAAGCTATGTTGCATAATAATGATTAAGTTTGAACCCTTGTAACTAGTTGTTTTCTTCCAATAAGAGAAATGAGTTGTGATAAAACTATTAAAAGACTGAACTATTCTCAAAACAAGCAACAGATGTATATAAGACCTCCACAATACGCAGTCTTAGCAAAAACATATTTTAGTATTCAACAGATGGAGTCTAGCTGCTTTAAAAACATAACTATATGAAGAAAGTAATACACAAAAAACATGTAATTGAACAGTAAATTAACAATTTCCTGCATACAACAAATCTGCAGCAGACTACTTTGAAAAAATCCAGAAAAAAATATGAAAAATCTCTGTAAGTAAAATAGAATTTTTAAATAATGGTTTAAACATTATTACAAGTCATTATGTTGTGAATTTTATTTCCACTTTGTGGCAATATTTACAATAGTTGTCTGCTGCAAAGGTGTCAAAATGCATGAATATGTGGGAAAGTAAATACTATATTTATCAAAACAGAAATTACCTATGCAAACAGGAATTAAATAAATCTTCATGATCTTCCAGTATCTTTTGGCTGGTAACTTATTCCTCTGAGTGTTTCCCATTTCTCAGTGTGTAGAGGATGAAAACACAACGGAGTCAACTTCCCTTCCTTGAAATATACCTCGAGATTTGCATGTAGACAAACCGAAAGTTACTTGAAAAAAGTCCCGAAAATGATCTGCTTCACAAGTTGTTTGTTGATTTCCACATTTTCAAAATGTTAAATTTAATGCCCGTATGTTATAAGAAATGTCTGTATTATAATCTAAAAGCTTGACCGATTTTTCTCTCTGTGTTTCTCTGTTGTAAGCCTCAAGAATCAGAATGATTGTAAAACTGCATTGAATACCGACTTTCCACATTTGACATGATTATCACTTTACGGACCTGTCTTTAGTCTGCGTACACTGTTTTTCATATACATATCTTCACATCCTTGCTAAACTGTTTATGAAATAGCTTAATATGATATGTACGATATAAAACTGGTGAAATGTCGAATCAAAGCTGGTAAGTTAAAATATCTTGGTTAACAGGAAGTACGTGAGATGTAAACAATTTCTGGGTTTTAGTATAGAGGTGAATAAAATATAAATAAATATTTATTTATATTGTTATCGATTCCATTTTATTGAATTAAAACCAGTCAGTTTATATTTTTAAAAGAGAAAACTGACACAGATATAGGTCATTTTGCATTAAAAAGAGACATATTAACGTTTTTCAGTCACATAACAACTGTTGTGAAGCAGGACAGAGTTATCTTTCTTGATAGTATGGCTCAAAACCCTATAAAAGAAACCAAATTTACTCAAAACCTGTACTAGGCTACATATTTTATTTTTTGATATTTTATAGAGTGTATTGTCCTCTTTATGTTGATATATATATTTCTGTCTAAGACCCGTGCTCATCGGAGATAATTGGATTTGAAGTAGGAGAATTTTACATGGGACTGTATAGGAAAATCTCACATATTCAAATTATTTCAAAGCAATATTATGAAGTAGAGATTGCAAGATGTGATAAATTAATACCAAATCACTCATAAACTTCACCATACAACTCCACACACACAATATTAACAATATCTGTGATATACCATGAATCACTTTTTTATCATTTTGCATGATTCTTAGCTGGACTGCTACTTAATATCTGCATGTGGATACATTAGTCTGGTTCCCTGCGTACTATGTGACAAATACTACATCAGGCACACAAATTACATGGCGGAGCCCAGTGTATCCGATAAGGTAAATATAACAAAGAGTAACTCCTATACCCTGTAGGGCACACTTTTTTAAAATTTCAACTTGCACTTATATTTGTGTATGTTAAAAGAAAATATCTTCATTTTGTCCCTGTTTCGTAGTGTTAAGAAATAATTCATCAATTCATTTACTTATCGAGTAGCTACATTTCAGATGGTGTTATGTATTTCGGATACACATAAGAGTATATTCTATTTCGAGATCTTATCTTTCAATGTATTAAGGTGTGGATACGTAAAACATTGAATATAAATTGAATATATATATCATTTGGTTTTATACCTTGAAGTGGCTTACTTGTGCATATAATATGTGATATAATTTTGTCTTTTTAAGGTTATTTCTGATGCAATTACAAAATACAATGAGCTTTTTTCAACACATATACAAACACTTAAGCCTCTGCAACAAGATACATTTCAAAAGTAATTGGCAGGTAACGTATGCCTCTACTGCTTACCAACTGGATATGGAAAATCCCTTGTATATGAACTGCTGCCATTTATTATTGAAATTTGTCTCGTAGTTGTAATTGAACCATTAAATGCAATAATTAAACAACAGTTGGACAAGCTTGGGGACAAGGCCAGTGTTGTGACCAGAGGACAAAATACAGAAAATACAAAATTCCTTTTCGGCCATCCAGAGGATGTTTTACAAAACAGAGATTGTTTTGATATGTTTTCAAGAGACTACACGTAGAATAAACAAGTGTTTTTAGTTATAGCCGAAGCTCACTGTATAATTGACTGGGTGAGGAATTTGGACCTGAATTTAAGAAGTTAGGACAACTTAGAGCAGTGTTTAAGTGCAGTGTGCTTGCTTTATCAGCAATTGTTACAAAAGCAGGACAGAGATTTATACTTGATAACCTTTTTATGACTGACAGCAAGGTTGTGTCTGCAAGTCCAGCAAATGACAATATGGCATTGATTATTAAACAAAGACCAAGTCCTACTGCTAAAGGCAATAATGCATGCACTCCATATGACTACATATTTCACCCTGTCCCTCTAGAGCTGAAGGAGAAACTCGATTCATTCCCAATTACAATCATATGTTGTAAGTCCATTCAATGGATTAGATATGGTTATGAATTTTCAAGGATGATTTTGGGGGACAACTTGTGCCCGAGACAGCACGTGTAGTAATGTTTCATTTCTCGATTGAAAAAAGCCAAGGATTGGTTAGCAAACTTCATATAAATATAATTATCAGACTTCTCCTTTTGTCACAATGTTTTCAAACTTCGTCTGCTGCAAAGGCATCTGAAAAGACAGTATGAGGGAAATTAATAGTTACTGATTAAATGAATTTTAACTACAGTCATTTTAACTTGAATCTTTAACCAGTTGTTACTTCTCAAAAAGGTAGATTTTGTTACCATGACTAATACTAATAGATATAATTGTTTTTACTTTTGCTCTTGTTTTGGCGTTTTTCCTGTAGGTGTTGAGGAATCACGTTTCCTCTTTGAAACTGTTTCTTTCTTCTCTGGTGTTGTTGCAGGTTTACTGCCATTAAAATACCCGTGATCAACATGAAGAAAGCTTGGTGTCTTTTGACTATCACTAGTATCAGTATATTTAGGTGTACTGTCTTAGAGTATATATGGTCCATAATCTACATATACAATAGGAAGGAAACTATTATTTATTACAGTTTCAAGAAATAAACATAGGATAAAGAACAAAATGACAACAAATTAGGTTGGTTGTTTTTATTTATGCGAGACGATCGGGTATTTGTAGCCTAAGGATAGAGATTTGAACAAAACATATCAAGACACTTCAAACGCCATTTAGAAGTAAGGGGATTGGGAACTCTATATTAGAAAATATACATTCATATCTGACTGTGATTGTGAATGAAGCTTTCATTTATTTGACTAAATATTATGTATTCTTTCAAAATAATTGCAAATATGTTGCTTCTGTACACTTTTCTTTTCATTTACTTCTTTTTTTAAACCTAGTTATATTCAATGTGGCCAACATATACTCGTAGGTTATACGAAATTAAAGGTAACATTTATCCGAAATTAAAGGTAACATTTATCCGAAATTACAAGGCATCCGAAATACGTCTACTTAACGAATGCATTATAAAACAACGGTTAGCAGAAAAGGCAAGAATATATAAACATACCAATAAATTCTTGGTTATAATATTCACACGAAAAACTACTGCGATAAAAGTGCCCAACAGACAACCTTGACTTTAACTGTAATACAATGGTCCTGTGGGAGTCGCCATTTTTCTAGTATGCCTGACCCGTAACATAGTGGTAGGGACAGCCCTGTGTTCCATAGTCACAAAACTCAAAACCTGTTTTGCGAAACCTATATAGGTTTTGTCGATATACCGTTCCTTAGTCGGTTAACCAAACATGTTCTACCTGTTTTTCATTCATAAAACAGGTAGGTTTCGTTCCGTTTGATAGGCATAGCTTAAACTGTTTGTGTTGTGTTTACTATGGAACACACGGCAGGTAATCCAGACTAGTGGATACATGTACACCGAGATACTGCTTGATACTTTGCAGGATGTTCTACACGATCGCCACTATAGTTTGATTTAAAAGAGCGATTTCTTGTTCTATGTTTATCTTTCTTTTTAAATGGTTATCAAAAGACTTGAAAGAAGTGATGTCGTTTGTTTTTCTTGTTCTGAATATACATGTATAATGTTTCATAGATAGATAGATTTTATTCACAATAGACAAAATGTCCATCTTGTACATACAATAATACAAACAATCAAATATATATGAACATATACAATTTTTGTCATATACATCTGCTTCCTGATTAGTGGTAGATATTTTACGAAATGACCACATAACAATAAGGAAAAGTAGTGGAAAAAAGCGACAATAGAAACAGCTTATTCATTTATTTTTTCTAGATAAGGCATAGCATAGAGATAGACCTGCCTCTTTAAATATCATACAATGTTAATCATTAGTCTTGTAACGTAGAAGAATAGAACTAAAATGAAAATGGAAAAAAGGGAAAAGAAATTGATAAACATTTCACACACATACATATATACATATTCCTTTTTTACATTTTGAAAAACATTTAACAACAATAAAAATATACATTTTAGATGAGATAATTAACTTTATTCTTTTTATGAAACTTTTATTTAGAAAAATGCATAATTTGGATAATATTTTTGCTTATTGCTTGTTAAGAGTTCGACGAATTTAGGAATGTTTGGTCGAAACCAACAGTATTTTCTTATATATATTTGTCTTAGATCATTGTATAATGGGCATTCACGTAAAAAATGAAACTCGTCTTCTAATGTGTTACATAATTTGCATTGACGGTCCGATATAGGAGTCTTAATAGGTTTTTCCATCTTCCAGTTTCAATTTCCAGTTGGTGACTTGAAAGTCTAATTGTGTTAATGCAAATCTGTCTTTTTTTATTTTTATGTTGCCTAAATATATCTTAAACTAAAAGGATTTTATGAGAATATATGTTTTAGCTTTAGAGGTTTGACTAAGATCGGCATCCAAGTTATAGATGAAAAGATCTTTTACCCTTTGTTTAAATATTTTTTATAAAAGCGTTAATGTTTTCGACTCTTTGATTCATCCATACATAACTAAAACCAAAATTATTCAATACATCTTTAACCTTTGATGCCCAATTTTCTTTATTTTCATTAATATCACTTAACATTTGTTTGTATATTGCCTTAATGTATTTGCGTTCGTCTGTTCTCGTCACTTTTAGCCTGTATTAAATTATCAAAGAAAGGGGTTGTAACTTTAAAGGTAATCTTCCCTATTCACCGTATAGGAAATTATTTGGAGTTTGTCTGTTGACGTGTAGTTGATGCTTACAAAATATAGTATGCAGCCGTTCTAGCGTTATAGCCTCGTTGAAGCCCCATACCTCGGCCCCGTAATTAAGTACTGGTAGTATAAGATTATCAAGGAGTTCAAGTGTATGACTTATGGTGATATTTTTTAATACGGTTAAATATTGTTTTAATGCAAAAACTGCTTTTAAAGCTTGCCCTCCTACATAATCAAAAGTTTTTTGAAAGGACCCTCCTGAAGAAAATAATATGCGTAAATATGTAAATTGTTTCACTTTTTCTAATGGATTGCCGCTGTATTTAAAAACTACTTGCTTCGATATTCTTCCATTTTTTCTAAATATCATGACGTTAGTTTTCTTTACATTTACTGATAATTACCAATTTTTATTTTAAGATCATTTTGTAAACTGGACTCGCTTTCTGCAAATAAAACTATATCGTACGCGTATAGTAATAAAAACAATTTCAACTTGCCCATATCAACGCCATCAAATTCATTTAGAGACATGTATTCCTCTAAGTCATTTACATACATTGCAGAGATAAATAGCGACATACAGTTTCCCTGTGGTGCTCCAATGAAACAACTGAAGCTTTCACTTAACGAGTTATCATATTTTACCATTGACTTGATGTTTAGATGCAAGATTTTATCTGTAATCCCATGTTGGATTAATTTATAGAATATATTTACTTTTACGAGTAAATCAAAAGCTTTAGTAAAATCGATGAATCACACGTAAAGCTCATTGATGAATTTATCTATTAAACCATGCAATATGAAAACATTGTCGGTTGTAGTCATGTTTTTGCGGAAACCTGAGTGTGCTTCAACATATATATTATAATCCTCCGCCCACTTACTTAATCTGTTATTTGAAATTCTAGTAAAGAGTTAAATGTGATCCAAAGTGTTATCCCTGTATAATTGTCTGGTTTATTTTGATCGCCCTTCTTGAACAAGGGTAATATATAACCTTCTGTCCATTTTAAGGGAAAGTAACCCATATCAAAATAATTGTTGAATACCGTTTCCAGGTATGTTTCGAAGTAATTTATACTTGAAAAATTCGTATATAAAATGATCTAGTCCTCCTGAACGATTGTTTTTAGCTCACCTGAGTACGAACTGCTCAAGGTGAGTTATTGTGATCGCCTTTTGTCCAGCGTCCGTCGTGCGTCTTGCGTCGTTCGTAAACATCTTCTCCTCAGTAATCGGTGGGTCAATTGGGATGAAACTTCACAGAGAGCATCCTCTCAATGACCTCACCAGAATTCCTTCAAGTTTTAGGAGTAATGCATACTTTTGGTTTCCATGGCAACGAAACGAAAACAAACTTTAAAATTCTCTTCCTTTCCAAAACAAGTTATATTGAATAGTCGAAGAACATGGCTGCCAGGGAGCGGGGTTATTTTGCCTTATATGGCTATAGTGAAAACTTAAAAAACTTCTGCTCCGAAAGTGTCAATACGATTTTCAAATAATTTTGTAGAAATGTTCCTTAAGTAACCCACTATAATATTCCTTCAAGCCATGTTGATTGGTGTAAAAACATGGCCACCACAGGGCGGGGCTATTTTGCCTTATATGGCTATAGTGACAACTTAAAATGTCATCTCCCCGAAAGTGTCAACTACTGTTGAAGAAATGTACCCAGGGTGACCTTCTATCAGATTCCTTCAAGCCATGTTGATTGTCATAAACTATGGCCGCCAGGGGTGGGGCTTATATGGCTTAAGTGAAAAAGAAATCAGGTAAGCGATCCAGTGCCATCATGGCCCCCTTATTGAATTCTTTACAGGCCTTAACAATTTCGTTTGTTGATATTGGGATATTAATTTCGTCAAATATAACTTGTAATTCACTGTCTATAATCATCGAATTAAACAAAATAACGTTTTCGTCCGGTTGGTAAAAATTTGACTTCTTCTTTTGGAATTGTTATAAGAATTACGCTTCGGATTTAATGTACCTTTATGTAAATTTCTTGTATTGGTAAGACATTCTTAATTTTCTATTGAGTTTGATATTCTGTATGTGTTAACCTCCATATAAAAGTGTGACCCCGTTTTACGACATTCCTTATCCAAACCACGGTTGGCTCTATTTTTTGTAATATTTTCTATTAACCTTGGGTTTATTCACGTTTACATGTTTTTTACAAATCGGTTTACATATTTTATCAATTAGATAATAGAACGAGTCTAAAGTAATATCCAAATCTGATTCAGTTGTGGCGCTATTTAAATTGCTCACTTCTTGCTCTAATTGTGACTGATTACTGTTTAAGGCTAAACAATCATTGAATTTTTGCTGTATATCATCATCCCATATATATATACAAAATTCGGCCCTGAGTGATTTGGTGAGTGATTTGGTGAGCGATTTTCATCGGTCTCATAACCGTTACCTAAACTGGTATGAGGTCGTAAAGAAACCAGAATTGCGCAATGATAAGATCAGATATTCGATTAGGACTCAGCGAATTTTGAAAACAAAGGGAATAGTGACGGGTCAAATAAAACGTAGTCCACAAGACAAATTCTCCGGCATCATATCAATTTGATATAAAAAATATCTTCAATACTGTCACTTTTGTTGCCGACCCTGCTTTTTCAATCTCCACAAATCATAAATTGGCAATTATTTTCATAATTGCCGTTAAAGTACGATATATCATCGATGGTACAGTCAAAATTGTTGAAATCAACAATATATTCCCTGGTACTACCTGTTGGTATAATATATGTTAAGCACAGAAATATGTCTTTATCTAATTTAAATAATGTTTTGTCTATTTTAAGTCAAATTATATGATCTGAGTTTGTTTTTATCAAAGAGACAGAACATGCTATTTTCTCAGATATGTATACGATAATACCACCACTATCTCGTTTTGCTTTCGAATGTTTCGATTTTCTGCGAAGAGAATATTGGTTGAAACCTTTTATGTTCAAATCAATGTCGTCGTTCAGCCAAGTTTCTGTAAAAAAAATAGTATATCGTGATTTTTTAAGTAAAATATCAAGTTCATCGTATTCGAATTTGTCGTAAGTTTTATTCTTGAAACCCTGTACATTTAGTAAACAACCTTTTAGGTCACCCTTCTCCCCGGTATGCTATTGTTGACTGAAGAAAGTTGGATGTGTAGCTTCTTTGTGTATGTTATTCCTTGGGACGTATGCGAGCCTGTCCGAGCCCCCGCTGAAGAGGAATGAATGAATGAATGTATATTGTTTTATGGCGCATCGACAGCTAAGGTCATTTAGCGCGCAATTAAATTTAATTATTCATGATCCCTGGGTAAACAAACCAGTACTAGGCTAGAAAATGTGCCTTGCCCAAGGGCACTCCACCATGACCGTAGTGCCGCGACTGGGGATCGCTGAAGAGGAACAACCCTTCCCCGAGCACGTACCACGATCAGTTGGGCGTGAGCTCCTGTCCTGCGAAGATCTCCGCTCTTTTGAAAGTGGCGATCGTTACTGGACGCATGATCTGCGTCATTGTTTTATAAGGAGATGATATAATTCACAGTAATGCAATCGTCACCAACTTTCCTATTTCCATGACACGCGTCTATTTTTTTTTTATTGGTTTAAAGAAATACTTTTAATTCATTCGACATGATCTTTGCATATCTGCATTCCCAAAACAAATACTACTTCAGCAGAAATCAAACAAACAAGATGGTTCATATTTATAATTATGCAAAAGTGAATCTGTATGTACGATTTGAGCTAACACACTATATTCGAAACTTCTTAATGATATATCAGTTGTTTATTTAAAGGGTATATCATAATGTCTTTTCCAATCAATCTTTTAATTCAATAGGTTTTCCAATTTCGTACCCGCCTCGGCGTCTGCGTTGGCATCGGCGTTGGCATCACATCTTAGTTAAGTTGTTTGTACAAATCCCTTTTGAAAAAACATTAAAGATATTGCTTTGAAACTTAAAATAATTATTCACCATCATTAACTCCATCAACAGACATCAGTCTTATGGCCCTTTTTCGACTTAGATTTTTTTCGTACCACGCCACTTCTATTCAAAACCATTAGAAATAGCTTTTCACTTACATTATTTATTTATCAACAGACAAAGATATATAACTCTGTGAAGATTTTTTGGTAAGAATTATGGCACTTTTTTTTTATTTTCAATACCTTTATAGATATTGCATTTAACCATACAATACTTATTAACCATCATAACCTCTCTCAACAGACAAGAGTACATACATCTTATTGATTTAACTCTTTATGATATTGCTGTAAAACTTGAGATAGTTGTTAACTATTATGACCCATATATGTAGACAAGAGATGGTAACTATGTCAATGATTTAAAAACAATAACAGCCCTTTTATAATTTACAATTTTTGTTAAGTTTTTCGTACTACCCAACTTTTGTTCAAAAACATTACAGATATTGATTTGAATCTTACAATACTTATTTACCACCATATCTTCCATCATCAGACAAGAGAACATAACTCTGTGAAGGTTTTTGTCATAATTATTTCCCATCTTCGGTTTAGTCAGGGACACTATAATATAATATTCTGTAGGCAAGAGAAGGTAACTTTGTCGACCATGCTCTCCAGCTACAGCTCTTAACAGTAAAGCCCTTTATTTATCGACTTAGAATCTTAGTTCTGTTTCTCGTAGCAGCCCACTGTTTGACTTAACCATTTCAAACTTTGCTCTAGCGTTAAGGAGTATCTACAATTTCAGACAGATAACTTATGACTTAATACAAAACAAAACAAAGAAGTGTTTTTTCAATAACCAATTATTGACTTCTAGTCAATATCTTTTTTTAAATCGATATTTAAGGTCATAAAAGTACTAGTATTGATAACAAAAATAAGAACACACTATAATTCAATAATTCGGCCAAAGGCCTTTTTCAGAATATCTTTAAGATCCTAAATTATGTTGCGTTATCTTTAAAGTATTGAACACGAAGACTAACATGATGATTATCGTAGCCAATAACTTTTCATTTCGGAAATTCCTATACATGAACACTAGATTCACTCACACTAACTTAGTATAACATGTAAACGTTGTGTAGTGTGTTAGATCAGATCAGACTGTTTATTTACAGGTCAATCGTGATCCCCATCCGCATACGCAACAAATACATAAAGACCCACTACTATCCGTCCCGGCATAATAATTCCTATAAGTAAACACACTCAAACAAATAAAAATAAAATAATGAGCAATTATTGCTTTGGCGGCACTCCCAAGTTGTTTGCTGCAGATGCAGAAATGGTGACCACCTACATAATAGTTCAAGCCTTATTGGCTGGTTGAAAAAAGTAGTCGCCAGGTGGTATCAGAAGAATGACTGAAATGAACAATTTGCTTCCATACCGTCATGCAGATGATCGATTAGGGGCCATCTTGGCCCTCATTGTTAAACATACACAATGTTATTCATTATAAATTTAATTCTAAATTTTCTGAAAGTCTTTACTTTATTATTTTTTGTTCGTTATAAAAGACGACAGCAATGCGAAATCCAATGCAAAAACATGATATGATGTAAACAAGTCAAGCACGCTGTTTTATTGACAACATTTCTCCATTATTCTTTTTAATCATTTATCGAAGATTATGTTCATGATAAGTGGTTTATTTCCGATTACGTTGTAATATTTAAAAACATAATTAGATCTTACATTAAATAAGTATCTATACGTTTAAAATTCGTAATAGTTGTTTGTTTCCCCGTTGTATTTAATTTCAGAGTTGTCCAGATGATTTCATTTTTTATATTATTTTTTGGTAGACCATAATGAATATTTTGCCATGGAATAAGGATACTTTTCAAAAATAACACATTATACACATTTGTTGTATCTGAATTATTTAGTTTATATGGAAAGATTAAGAGATCGCTTTTTTCTGCAAGTTTATTTTATAAATCACTTTCCACATACTGTTATCTTTGACATCTAAGTAAGAATGTTTAAAAGATTTTGAATAGATAAGCCATCATTACCGATTGACAGTATTACATATTTTTCTTTTAATTTTATTTATATCGTCTATGATGTGATTTCTTGGATTTTCTAGTACCGAACAATGGTATAGAAGTGTTGGTGATGCAAAGGTTTTCACAACTGATACATTCCTAAGAAATTTTCTGGTGTGCCACTGTTTAATACTCTTTTCAATTTTTTCAAGTTTTAGTAATATGTTTGTCTCTAATTTACAGTCGATATATATAGTAATGTGATGCCTATGTCTTTGCCGATATTGATGTCCAAACAAAACGTTTACATTTTCTGAAATCGCTGTTTATTAGTCTCCCTACTATCAATATAAATTATGTTTCGGTAATAAAAGAACTGATATATCGCCAAATTTTGTTGTTGTTTCCATCAGTGATATGAACGAATTTTCAGACCCATCCGATTTTCCGAAAGATTAACATTGTTAATAATTTTGCTATTAATACAGTTAAGAACGTCATTAAATTGACAATCTGGGCGGAACGTGATTGTATCATCAGCGTGAATGGAATGAAGTCGGAACGCTTTAAGAGAGGAACGAAAACCATCATAATGAATGAAAAAAATCCAATCATATAAATGCTTCGCTCATTGAGCCGTTGCAACAATATACTCGATAATTATTGTACGAAACTACTTCATTAAACGTCATGTTTGTATAATAAACCTTTGTTTTATAAGACATTTAAGTATCCGATTGTAAGAATAACATATATGATTATTCTTTTAATACAATTTGCTTCGCAGCTTTATTTATATTAACTGGCCACTTTTTCCCGATTTTTAATTTTAAAAGGGTATGAATTTTCCAACTAAATAGTGATGAATCAAATAGTTGAGAGCGGATTTTGATAAAAAAAAGCGTTACCAGTGAGCGTAAAAAAGCGATCATTTTTAACGGAACGGGCAAAAGCAATCACAAGTATTTGAACGACTGAACGCTTTGAGAGCGGATTGGAACGTGAATGGAGCAGAACTGAACGGAACAGAGCGGAGCGTGAACAGTATATTTGTTGAATTCATGAAGTTCTTAACTGTACCATGGTACTAAAGCTAAACCCATAAAATAATGATTTATTCTATCCTTAGCTTTGTTGTCAATATTTAATAAGCTAATTGGAAGAGTCGAATTTGTGGATTTCGGTAGCGAAAGATTTAAAACGGTTTCAACACAATACTGATCAAATGATGCATATAATTTTATTAGAACAGTCGCAACAGTACAATCTCTAAGTCGCTTTCATGCCATTTGACACGGAAGGAAGTTGAACTATTTATCAACCTAAGTGCGACTAAAAGACAGAAATACATATATGATAAGTTACAACATTTCTATCTAAGAATTTCCGTTTCATTACGAATTAATAACTATTTTTTCTCTCTCATTGTGCACAGATCTTGATGCTGGCAACTTATGAAAGCAGCGCAAAAGACGGAGGGTATGTCTAATCATCTATTTACTTGAGTGATAATAGTTTATAAATGTAGTCTACGCTATTTCGTTATACAACGGCTTTTTTCCGAACTACAACATAATTCGATGACAGATACAAACATCACATCATGTGAACGATTTCAATGTATAAATTCAATTATCGAGAAGAAACAATGATAAATAAGAAAAATATATTCTTTGCTTAAAATGCATATCACGCCGCATTCATCAGAAGGCATTCATACTGCAGCATTAAGAATAAATTACTTAAATAAGCGAATATAACAGTACCTTAAATCGGAGAACTTAATGGCATTAGTTCCTAATGGGAATGCAATATTTCTGGGATTTATTTAGCAACATAGTTTACAATACAGTATTACTGCGTTGTGTTTTAAAGTGGTACCAACAACCCTTATACTTAATCCTACGGAAGAGAATTAACTGACCTTTGATGTAAGGCTGTTACAGGACACGTGTTCTAGCCTGTTGGCTCCAATCTAGAAAGGTGTGCGTAATTCGAACTGGTCAACCTTTTAGAAACGGAATGTAATCGGAATAACCTCGTCACCTATGAACATCACGAAGCCCTATCGCATTGCGAAACATCAGTTAATAAATGCGAATGAAACGTGTGTACGCCTTTAGGTTACGTGATAGGTAACATAACACGCGTAATTCCCAATGTATTTGTGATGTCCTCTTGTTATTTACATACCCCTGGAAGTGTTTGGTATTGCCTTGGTGATGAGACATTTAAATTTTGATAAGCTGTGATATGTGACTCGAAACACTTAAAAACATAAAGGATTCGAATTGGGCAATATGCTCGATAGGTGGCGGGAATACTCCTTCCTTAATTTGTTGATTTATCTTAAATCTCTGAAGGAAGCTCTCTCTGTCCGAAAAGCTTTCAATATATTGAAAACTACAGTGGCACTCTTTTATGATCATACTGTATGACAGATAGGGTAATCTGAGAAAATACTATGAAGGTTTAAGCTGAGTGTAGCGACAAATGTTTAAAATGATTCCACTTTTGACGAAAAGTAGCTATAACATTATTTTAGAAGCCAAGTGCACGGTTTTCAATAAGAAAAATGTTATTCGTGGAAATTATAACTGATTTGCTGATCTAATGTATGAATCTTCTTTATGTTTAAGACCGAAACCTTATTGTCTATCTTTAACTTCATATTAGCCAGTTACTTTCCCCACAAGTACTTAATTGCAGCCGTGAACAACACTTATTTAGACCATCCACTGTCAGTAAACAACTGCATTTTCTCGTTGGTAAACCATAGATAAGAGAAATATAAGAAACACCTTTAAAGATCTTCGAAGTGGTCCGCAGTTGAAGTAGTAGACCGAGTTGGTTCCACGGTCGAGTCTATATAAAGACTTTTAAAATGGAAAATTCCCTCAATTGTCGCTAGTGATTACGCAGAAAGCATTACCACTGACTCCTCTATTTAAGAATAAATAAAACCAGCCAAAACTTGTCAAGCAACAAGGAAACGCCGTTGAAAAACTACAACACTTTCGTCCGAAATTGCGTGAAACACCATTCAAATGAGCTAAGAAGATAATTTGTCATAATATGGGTAGTAACATATACAAACCGTCACTTTTGCCCTAACACTCCGGGTAGGATAAGCGTTTTTCTATCGTCCAAAACATTCGTCCGAATTGCTTTGCGTAAAAGCCCTGCCACCCGACCTAAAGCGATTTCTTTTTTATTTTAGCCATGAAATGACTCTCGTGGTTAAATGCCACGTGGTCAAAGTCCGATTTATGAAGTTTACCAACCCTGAGCCATTGAATTCGATTAAAAAACCTTATCATTTGCTAGAATCAAAACAACATCTTTGTTAATATATAATGTGTGCACATTTATAAGAGATTGACCCACTTGATTAAGGAAAAGTATGGGTCCGTTTCGATTTATCACGAGTAAACTCCATAAAGTGCATGTGCATGTTCTACTGAACACTATTTGAACCTAAGCGTTCATGTATTTGTCATCATAAATACCTTTTATTCTTATAATTCGATTTACCTAAAACAACGACGTAGACATAATTTCGTTTAGTTTTAAGGAAACTTAAATGAAACAATTAAAAGAGAAAAATAGGTTTGACTGAATATTTTGACACCTTTAAATATTGACTTATTTATATATGAAATAATGGTTTTCTATTGTTGTACTGATTTCATGAAAACTTATTTTACAAAGTCAGTATTATTTCTGTATTTAAAGAAGGGGACGTTCCTGAACAAACAGACATCGACAAATATTGCTATGGTTGTTCGGATCTCTTTAAAAAAGATATACCAATTTGAATATCGACATTGCTCTTTTTGTAGGATCCACGATGATGCTTATGGTTCTGATTCTTACAGAAGTACCCGCAGGTAAAGAAAAATGATGGTGTTTTGATTTCCTTCAGTTCTAAACAGAGCATAGTGTAACGTATGTGTTAATGCAACAGGATTGTATTTACATTTCATTCCGTTGTGTCATACGTGTAGTAATCCTAGTTTGTCGGTGATTTTGGGGTTTTAGGGGAGTTTTCACTGTCTGATTATTCCACTTCCAAAACTGTTTTTTTAAACAGACGAATACATTCTCCTGTTAAATGAGAAGTTAAATATAATCATTGAGATGCGAGTATCGAGTTGGTGGAACAAAACCTTTATGAATGAGGACGAGGGCCCAATAGTGTTAAGATAAATAAAAGTAACAGGTGGGCTGTTGATCGGATGCGTCCACCGTTTCTACAACTACAACATCAATACTCTCCCGCCTAATAATTCGAGTTCCACAACTTTACATTAAAACGAATACAGGAACATATTTCAGGAGAAGTTGAATATAATACTTGTGATGGTAGCGTCAAGTTTGGCAGAACAATACACCCGTTGTGAAGTGCGAGACTCAATACGCTTTTGTATTGTGATTCGAGTGCTGATATTTAACAGCACGGCGGAGACATAACTGCGTTTAATTGGAATGGTAAGTTCAATGAACCAATTGAGACGAGATTATCGGGTTGGACAAAATATTTGGACAAATTGACAATACTGTCATTAGATGTTTAGATTGATTTAGATTTTACATTACAGGGCACAGTGCTGTTGTGCTGAATTCATTAAAGGGTTTTTTTCTAAATTCAGTACAATGTCTCTTCGCTACAATATTTAAATCAAGTTGACATTCCTGAACAAACAGACAAGGACAAACTTTGAAATCACAATTTGAACATTGACACTACCTTTTTTGTAGGACCCATGCTATCGATAATGGTTCTGATTCCTACAGGCGTTCCTGCAGGTAATGATAAACCCTTTGTTTCTGTTTTATAAGTGTAAATGAGTCAGAAAAACAGTTTTATGTCATTCTGTTGTATTATACTTGACGTAATCTTAATCTATCCGTGTCTTTCTCTTTCTCGGATTTTTTTTATTTCATTTACTTTCATTATTTAGGTCCTATGCGGCATTTGTATTAAGATAAAAAAAAATGCAACGGGAGAAATGTATCTTCAATGTACACTTCGTTTCGACGACTACAACATCAATACTCTCCCGACTGGTGAGTCGAGATGCGAAACTAAATTGCGTTTTTAGGTGAAGATCAAATAAAATAAATAAGAAACAATTATCGAGTTTGGCAGGATGAATGGACAAATAAATTAGATTGTTTTTAACAGATTAGATTCATCCCATGAAAATTATGTTAGTATGTTGCTGGAAACTTCTATAGTAGTTCCGTTTGGTGCAAGTAATGCATCTCTCATACGAGTTTTACATATTGAAAGTAGGCGTATGGACTTTGGCCAGTATTTATGAACTGACATATCGTGGATTCAGATTCCAGTTAGCGTCATCTTAGAGATGTTAACCAAATTATGTTTTAGCATTTTGACATAAGAATCCAAATAAATCATGTCAGGACATCCGGAAAAATTGTCAGTTTTCAATGTCGATTGTTTTGTTTATTCTTTTTTGCCATTTCATAAGAAACTGTTTAAAATTGTTTTAATTATGTAAACGATGTGTTATGGTACAAACATGCGGTTTGCAGTATATATGTAGCATAAGAACATGTTTTAAATAGTGTGGATTTTTTTTATTCAAGATTTCCACATTTTATTATATCATTTCCTTCAGAAAATCCAGAGGTTTTACCATTTTGGACCACTCACTTTTCACTCAATATATTAAGCACTTCCAAACCATTGACCTTCCCAGCAAACAATTGACGTTGGATAGACGTTGTAACAACGTCAGAAACTGACGTTGGATAGACGTTGTATATTGGTTGAAAATGAAAGTTTGTTAGACGTCAGACTCCGACGTTGGAACAACGTCGAAATCACGACGTTGGAACAACGTCGGAATCACGACGTTGGAACAACGTCGGAATCACGACGTTGGACGTTGTATCAACGTCGTGATAACGACCAAAATCCAACGTATAAACATGCGTACCACACAGGCATCAGGAATTATCCGTACGGTCTTATTTCCTATATCTGGACAGTATCCCAGACTGTAATTAGTACAGGATTTACTACATTCATTATATAACAAACAAGACTAATATTTATCTCTAGATAGAGATTTTATGGCTTATTTAAGAGAGAAATTGTTTTCTCACACAAAATGGTACGAATCGAAGCGATGCCGAATCGGGTTGAATTGTTCAAGGAACTTTACGCTAAGTTTTCATTGAAACAGCCGTGTAAAACAACAGAACATGAGTGCTATATACATTTAAACATACATTGCATCAACTTACCTAGTTGTATTATTTTAAATATAAACAATAGAGCTGTAATTCTGTCTTATGAATATTTAGAAATAAACCAAATGGTTACTGAACTCTTTAGGTTTTTTAAAAGGTCATATTATATTTTTTCATTTTAAGCAAACGCGATGTGTCATTAACACGTTTTAATGAATTATTGATGTTGACCAATATTGCTTTTTATGTAACCCTGTATATCCGAGATACTTGAATTTGGGAAACGTTTCTGTAATATTTTTGCAATAACTAGTGAAAATTATTTAGTATATATTTAACAGATAAATTTTCAGCCTAGCTCTTTATATTCATCACGCCTCGAGTGCGGGATTTGGCGGGTTCGATCCCCGGCCAGGTTCCACCAAAGACTTCAAAATTGGTAGTATTGTCTGCTCTCCTTGGCGCTCAGGGTTGCGAGGTTACTATTACGACTGATTATCTGGTATCAGGATAAATGGAACAGTAGTACTGGTAACTTACTCAGGAAACGCCGTGATATAACAAAACAATTCTTGAAACTGGCTTAAAACACCCAACTAATTAATCAATCAAACACTTTGTTTTAGAAAGATTGATAGCTTTTTAGCTCACCAGAGCACGAATAGCTCAAGGTGAGTTTTTGTGGTTGCCTTTTCTCCGTCGTTCGTCCGTCGCCAACATGTTGCTTGTTAACACTCTTGATTATAGTCATGTCGGATAAGGAACTAGATCACATTGAAGGAAAGCTTGAAAACACGCGGGAGGCCGCATCCATAACTTGATCATGTTGAAACTTAACTAGAATATTTGTGTTGATGATATGTAAGCCAAGTACAACTATGGGTTATGTCGGGTCAAAACGTAGGTAACTAGGCCAAATTGAAGGAAATATTGTTAACACTCTAGAGGACACATTAGTATTGAAACTTTGTCAGAATGTTTGTCCTGATAACATGTAGGCCAAATTTGAATATGGGTCATGTCATGTCAACAATAAGGTCACAAGATCAAATTGAAGGAAAATCTTGTTATCACTCTGGATGCATCATTTTTAACTCGAGTCTGTTGAAACTTGCTCAAAATATTTGTTTGGATGACATGTAGGCCTTGTTTAAATATTGGTAGGTCAATAGACCAAATTGAAGGAAATTATTGTCAACACTCTAGAAACCGAAATGTTTGCTTCAGCAGCTTTAATTGTTTACAGAATATTTGTCTAAATGATATCTAGGTAAATTTTAAATATGGTTCATGGTAACTCTATAACAAGTTCAATATCCAAAGTTGAAGAAGATAAATCTTGTTATCACTCTGGAGGTGTCACTTGTAATTTAAGCATGTTGAAACTTAAACAAAATGTTTGTCTTAATGATATCTAGGTCAAGTTCGAACATGGGTCTTACTGTGCCAAAAACCAGGAAATTGAAGGAAAATCTTGTTAACAATTTGGAGGCTGAATGTTTCACTTGAAAATATTGAAACTTTGTCAGAATGTTTCTCTTGATTATATGTAGGCCAAGTTTGAATATGGTCATGTCAATGCAAAAATAATGTAAATCGTTCAAATTTAATTAAAATCATGTTATAATTCTGGAGGCCCCATTTTAAATTTGAGCATGTTTTTCTGGATGTCTTGATGATATGTCTTGATGTCTTGATGATATGTAGGCCAAGTTCGAATATGGGTTATGTTGGGTCAAAGACTAGGTCACTATTTCAAATTGAAGAAAAACTAGTTAACACTCTAGAGGCCGGAACGTTTGGCTTCAGCAGTATGAACCTTTGTCAGAATGTTTGTCTGAATGATATCTAGGTCAAATTTAAATATGGGTCTTATTAACTCTTAAACTAGGTGAATATGCAAAATAAATTTCACGAAGAAGTTTCCACAGGGATCTAAAATATATCTCAAACAAGTACGATAACCCTTAAATGATCAGATAATTTACCTTTTTCATATCTTTGGCACATTTTCAATCATTTATTGATCCGATATATATATACATATAAACACTATTTCTTGAAAATATGTTGACAGTTGGATATGCATTTTTACTAAACAATGTCAATATGGCCATTTGTCGAATTCAGTGACAAACAATCCAGAAATCAATTATGCATGTAATTTACATGTATTTAAATGTCTGACATGATCCAACTTAGGTTGATACATTGTGAAACAAATTATATTGAGCCGTTAACAAAACAATATCTGCATATAATGCAAAACGGGATTTTATTCAATACTATATTCAATAAATACCAATATCACTTCGTGTACAATTTCTAGCGATATTATCCCTTTGAGGTGTTCATTAATATTTAAGAGTTTCTTATCTTGTATTCAAATTATTTTGCAATGAGGTTTTGAATTAAGAGCCACGTTACATTGCATATATAATCAAATATAATTTTACAATAACAACATATACTTCCGAGTAAGCATATTTCTTTTTCAAGAAAATCAAAAATTAAATACGGTAATGCTTGTATTATCAACATAATTAACTCAATTTGAAACAAAGTGTGTTTTGATAATTTCTAATGAAAATATGGGACTGATTAGAAATAGACATGTGTTGCTAGTGTGGTAATTCAACGATCGAACATGACAACATTCGTATTTGATGACTTCACAATTTGTTTGATCAATGAAGGCAGAACTTTTTGTCTCAGTTCGGTAACACTACTTTCTGTATCGGTATGTATGTTTCGACGTCTTAATAAATTAGGAAGAGCATTTTTAGCTCGACTGTTCGAAGAAAATGTAGCTATACTACTCGCCTCGGCATCGGCGACAGCGTTGGTGTCACACCTTGGTTAAGTTTGTTTTACCAATTTACTTTTTTGTCAAAATCATTACAGATATTGCTTTGAAACTTACAACACTTGTTCATCATCATTACCTTTTTAAAGAAACAAGAGGCCATAACCCTGTCAATGTTTTTGTAAGAATTATGGCCCTTTTTCGACTTAGCATTTTGGTTAAGTTTGTTGTACCAATTCACTTTTTTGTCAAAACTATTACAGATATTACTTTGAAACTTACTGCATTTATTCATCATTATTCTCTTTATCGACAGACAAGAGTAAATAACTCTGTCAAGGTTTTTGTAAGAATGATTGCCCTTTCTTTACTTAGTATTTTGGTTAAGTTTATGAACTTGAACTACGTTTTCACCATCATTGTCACAATAGACAAGAGTACATAACTCTCTCCGTGTTTTTATAAGAATTATGGCTCTTTTTCATCTTTTATTTTGGTTAAGCTGTCGTATCTCCCCACTTTTTTTTCAAAACCATTAGAGATATAGCTTATACACTTACAATACTTTTTTACCACCATTACCTCCACCAACAGTCAAGAGTGCATAATTCAGTTAAGGTTTTTGTAAGAATTATGACCCTTTTCCGACATATAAAGTACTTTGATTATAAACAATATGATAAAGTACTTGGTTATGTTTTCTGTACCACCCAAAACGTTTTGTGTTAATGGCAAGCACAACAAGGTCGAGCGTGATGTCCTCCGACAGTTGTAATAAAACAACCATTGTATATAAATTGAAATGTGTCGAGATTATATTTAGCTATAGTATTTTCAGAACATTTGTGTCTAATTTCAATATCTTCTTGTGATAAATATTGATATGTTCTACAAAATGAAATGTCGTCAGCGAATCATTCAAATCAAATAGTATATCAAAATGGAAATAAAGTTTGAATGATTGTAGCATGATATATTTCCGGCCCCGTTAGCGAAATTGAGATGTTTTTAAACTCAATCAAATGATATTAACTTCACTGTAAGGAGCAATTTTAATACCCAGAGACTAATTCTTCCGTTCATTATCAGTATTATAACTATACACTGTTGGTGCTATCAATTATGTTAATAACGCCTTATTTTATATGCATTTTAGAATATCTGAGATAGAAACCGAACTGGAAAGTGTGCGACGAGAAATATATGCCTTAAGAGACGAACTTTGTGAATGCGAAGAGAAGAAACGTGGAGCGAGGGACCTAGCCAAGGAAATAAAAGAAATCCGACAAATTTGTATCAAACAAAAAGAATATAAAACCATGTATATAATACTTTATTTCAATATATAATACACGTTGAAAGAGTCCCAAAACATGAACACATATGATTATATTTAGAACGGACAAATGGATTGAGATAACCGATCAAAAATCGTAAATTATAAATTCATTTACAGTATGGATTTGATTATCCATTCCAGGGTATATGTTTGATTGGACCTTTCTATGTCATCTATTAATAATATCTTTCATTAGAAAAACATCTACAAACACATACCGGACTTTTTAATAATAAGGTCCCAAGATAATTTCTATGATAAAAATCGGTCAATTGTTGCCACCGCTCAATACATTCGAAGCGCTCAAATTATTTGATTGTTTTAATCATTATGAATCTTTTTATCAGAGCGCTAAATTCCAAACATACAAAACTACCGCGAAATTGGGATGAACCGTCTGTGACTCGCTTAAAGGCAGGAAACACAGTTGAACTACTTACTACACGGCTACATATCATATATCACATCAAGCGAGGATAAATGATATTTAACCTATGCACACCCAAGAAATACTTCATTAACTCGAGGGTGGCGCTGGTATGATCAAGGAGAATAACTCGCGTGCTTGAAATTTCACTATAACTGTCAAAGAAATACAACTCAAGTCGGTATGAATAATTAACATTACCGACAAGAGTTGCCTCCCTTTACTTTTACCTCCACCAATAATGACGGTTTTATGAGGCAGAGCTGCAACCAAATAGTTTCACCAATAGTTAAACCCCAGCAACACAAAAGGGAGAATAAATGTGTAACATTACACTACCCGCTGCATTACCTTTATCACTGCAATCAATTTATTTGCAAAACATTTGATAACATGCATGTATATTATCTAGAATGCAATCACAAAAACAAAACTATTTAGGAATTATGCTTATGGTATAAATGTAACTTTTAAACGTTGCTAGCAAGAATGAAAGAATGCTTATTAAACATCAGCCGTGTGTTCCATAGTAAACACAACATAAACAGTTTAAGCTATGCCTATCAAACGGAACGAAACCTACCTGTTTTTATGAATGGAAAACAGGTAGAACATGTTTGGTTAACCGACTAAGGAACGGTATATCGACAAAACCTATATAGGTTTCGCAAAACAGGTTTTGAGTGTTGTGACTATGGAATGAATGAATGTATATTGTTTTATGGCGCATCGACAGCTAAGGTCATTTAGCGCGCAATTAAATTTAATTATTCATGATCCCTGGGTTAACAAACCAGTACTAGGCTAGAAAATGTGCCTTGCCCAAGGGCACTCCACCATGACCGTAGTGCCGCGACCGGGGATCGAACCCGGGACACCCGGTTTCGAAATCCCCGATGCTAACCACTCGACCACAGCGGATTCCTGTGACTATGGATTACAGGGATGATTGAAACTGAATTTCAAAAGTCTGTCTAATATTTGTCTTCACTGTCACATACTAGCAACGTGATTATTGGAGTCACTGGACATTTAAGATACACTGGTTTCCCATGTATAATGATTTTGACTTGACAGACTAAATCATCTTCTGATTTAAATGTTTGGGTGTTCAATCCCATTGACCAATGATTTCTATGAAGACTACTACCCGTTAACATAATCATATCATCCAATTTGTTATTTCTACGAGATTCTGTCCGGTTCTGTCTCGATTACCTTCTTTTCCATTTACTCAAAATGATATCGTGAAAATAGTGAACACATTTCCACTTTGTTGTGTATGCGTCTTAAAGACTCAACGGTAAGTCTAAGATATTGACGTCAATTTCGATTTTCTTTTGTGTAAGTTATATTGAAGGACTTAACACCGTTGGATCTGCGGAATCAGATGACACTAAAACAAGTGGATGTTGACTGATGAGTGCAATAACCTCTTGCATTAGAGTATACCGACAACAATCAATGATGACTGTTCAGAAGCATATAGTCCGATATTCGTCTGCTAACTTTAATCTTTCGTCCCCATACTCCCCTTTTCTTAGAAGAAGATTGAGAGTATTTTTTTTATAAAATACTCTTCTTTATCAGAATCTCCAACATGTATCAATCTGTAATTAATTTGCTACTTCTTAGCACGCCGATAAAGTCGGTACCTCTTTTTGACAGGACCGTGAATGGCTATTAATCGACGAGGCATGTTTAAGACAGACGTGGTACTCATGCGTTCATTTAGTTCTATATTAATAAATATGTTACAATATAGTTGTCAGGAGTATGTTGTGTAAGGAATATCGAATTTCCTTTCTGATCTTACTCAAAATCAAACTTCATAGTTTACATGAATTCCGTATTTTCTACAGATAACCCTACTTTATTGCCATATTTTATTCTCTGAAAAACAGCGCTTCCCAATTTTTCCTGTGATGTATGTTTTGTTTACATTAACTAACTTGGCGCTTGTAGAGCCCCGTGAAATATTACAACTTCGACAACCGAACCATTTCGTAACTTTTAGACAAATAGTTCGTAAGTGCTCGCAACAATTTGCTAAAGCACGTAATCAGTTGCCGTTACGTCTGTTCCGATGAGCAACAACATGTCAATGATCGGATCTACATGTGGGATACTTGTGGATAATTCATTCAAATCTGAGTTAAAAAACTTCTGGAGTGGGAACTTTATTCAATCATGAATGACATAGTATACTCTACTTCTCAACAATGTTCACAACAGTGATTAAATAGATCAGTTTTTGCTAATGTCCAGTTACTCAGATCATCAGTCAAAGCGTAAGTGTGTAAATATTGGTTTGGATTGTGTTTTTTATATAATTTTACCAACCCAGCTTTAACACCAGATTTACCCCTACATTTGTAATGATTGTTTTTAAGTCTGCATTATTTGTGACTTCCCTTTTATTATGACATTTGCCTTTACACTTCTGTTCCTTCTCGACACTGTTTGAGAAAGAATTTTGCCGGCTATGCTCCAGTGAATATTTAGCCCAAAAGGCATGCAAAGCTTCTGGATGATAGCCATAAGTACAAATGTCACATTTGACGTTTGCTGGACACTTTTCAACTTATGCTGTATTGATTTACAACGCTTGACGCATACCTTATTGACAATTGCCAACTGTTAACTCTCACTGATTGGCAACTTTTATCGGGTCATACTAAAGACTCTAAAATGATAGAAGTGCACCCCCTCCCCTCTCCTTGGCGATCAGGGTTGCGGGAATATAATAACAATGGATGGATCGGTTTCATGATAAATAATAACGGTTTTACTGTAAAATTACTCAGGCAACTGGAAAACGTTTGAACGTGGCGTAAAACACCATACAAACAAATCTACGTCAGTTTATTTTGTCAAATCATATTATCATATTTTCATACAGGATTCAGAAAATTAATGCAGAAAAAAGAAAAACACTGAATGCCATTGCAGATGAAACAGCGAAGATTCTTTACACGTACAAAGTTGATCAATTGCAGATCAACAATGCGGTGGTTATAGACCCAACAGAAACTGAAGTTACGATCCGTATTCAAGAGTCAATAACTGCAATCGATTCTATTATGGATTTTCAAAAATCAGCAATAGTACGGTAAGTGGTATTATTTTCATTTCTTATCATCATATTAACAATACATTAAGAGAATTCGTTTAGTACATGGGTTTATTTAAAACTTTTGAAGCATAAATAGTCACTAAATGTTTTAGAGTAACATAGTGCGACCAAGTGCGTGCTTTGTTCGTTTTCAGCGCATATTTATACTTGATTCAACCTTGAGATGCAATGATAATGAACAGTACTTAAATAGAGTAATAATTTTAAATAGCGTTTCAAATAGCAATTATACAACCATACATATAACTGTGTTTCGTTTCTATTTTTAGTCTTAACGTTGAAACGGAAAGTATGCGGTATTTTCTATCAAAGAAGGAAACACACCATGAAAGGTTTGACAGATAAATCATTTGTTGTTGAGTTTTGGGATATTTCAACAATACAGTATACAAATATATATGTATTGCGTTCAAATACAATTGGTCTGAACTTTTGATTGATAGATTAAGCTTCCTTAAGCTGTTTATGCTCAACTGAGCACGAAGTGCTCCCTGTGACTTATTGAAATCGGCCGATGTACGTTGCACTTCGATAGCAATTTACTTGCAGACATTCTAGAGGCAACTGTTTTCCGAATCTGCATGAAACTTATTCAAAGACATTTCTAAATTGTTATATATACCAAATTCGAATATGTTTTTTTGCCGAATAAATACTATGTCAAATTTAAGAAAAGTATTATGGACACTGTACGTATATGCCACTTTGTTTACTGATAAATGATTCTACTTTAGATATCTTAGTTAACTTCTTTATTTTTATTATTATTTATTTCCCATAATGTATACAAAACGCATGTCACAATACATACGATAAAATAGTTCTAAAAACATTTTTAAACTTCAATATTGACTGAAAATGTTCTACCTATTTTATGTTTTATATCATGTATTCTTACTATAAATGCTACTTTTTTAATATACTCTAAAGAAAGGTAACATTGGAAAGGTTACTTTGGGGAAGTCAGAAAAGGAGGAGAACCGAAGGAAGAAAGACAGTTGTGATTTGACTGAAAACGTGTGTTAATAATGAAATAGCATGTACGTACGAGCACAAATCAAAGTCTAGGAATGAGAGTAGAAAACTTGGTAAGATTGAGAAAAAAATAAATATAACAGTTTAAATAAGGGAGAGAAGTATGTCTAGGGTAAATGCAAATAGTGATGAGAGAAGAAAGTGAGTGAAAGGTGATATTATATTTAGGCTGGAATTTTCTTCAACCCATGTGTCAACTTGATGGCGTTATAATATTTTGCATTATCTCTTAATATATGCACTACCTACACATGCAATCTCCTGTCTGTATTTATCTATGTTTTCAAAACAATTCAAATATCCTTTAAATTCTTATTATACATCAATAACAATAAAACAACCTGTTTACTTGTTATAGACCCATTCCCTGATGCAAATGTAACAAATGTTTCCAATTTACATATCGAGCTAGACTTTTAAACGACTAAAGTGAAGGCTGTAATTACATTGCACATCTGCACCAACAGATCCGGGCCCTCATACAGATTTGAATTACAATTTTCAAAAACCAAATGTTTCCATTTACAAATTTAAGGATGATGAATAAATACCCTCGTTGACGACAAGGGCTTTGCTGTACATATATATATACTGGTCGATCCTAAATCCTCAACTAGACCGAACCTACATCTCATTTACAACGGCAGTCGACCAAGTTTGATAAATTAATACATAAACTATAAGGTAGCAAGCTCTCTGTGTTGGTCAGGATCATACTGCATATATGTGTCTGATCATTATCGCTAACAAGCATGAATCCCTACATTCACAAACCAATGTTGTCAATTTACAAATATTAAGATAACATTTAATTACACTCAGATAAACTTTATCTATATGGAAGATTAAGTTAAATCCTGGTTTTTAATGTTGTTTATATATATATATAAATACCGCGAAAGACGCTGTTTTAGAGCTAATATGCTTAATACATCTTGTATAGGAATGCATAGATCAGACTGCACATATGCATCATCTGATCCCAGTCTTTAGTGACCACAGATACATTTCAGAAACATTTTTTAAAAAACAAGTAGATGTGTATGATTCACAAATAGAGTGAAGAACACGGACGTATTGCCAATGTGCTAAATACTAAACATATTTTGTCTGTGCATGCCAGGGTCAGATTGCACCTTAGCTCTATCTGATCCTTGTCTTCAATGACCCCAAAGTCATATTATAAAACCATATATTATATTGTTTCACAAAATGCTGTCCAATTGATCAAATTGCATTGTACTTATTCCTCCAATGATATTTGGTAGCTTTAACATATATCTATTGGTAGTCATAGTTTCTCAATTAATAAAAAATAGAAACATAAGAAAGGTAATAGCTGTTATTGATTAATATAAGTATTAGATTATAAAGGTAAGGGTTTAACTAAGTTTAGCTTTCAAAAACATGTATTTATTTTGGTATGTGTACTTACTATAAAAACAAAAGTTTGTACACTACACTATTCAGAAAAAGTTAATATTCATGACTTTCGGTTATGGTGTATATGGATTATATACTTTGCTAGCAAGAATGACAGAATGCTAATTACACATATGACTGAAATTGAACTTAAAAAGTATGTGCAATATTTGTCTTTACTGTCATATTCTAGCAACACGAACATTCAGTCCCTGGACGTTGATAATACACTTGTTTTCCTTTTATGACGATCCTAACTTGAACGGACTAAATCGTCGTTTACCCTTCAACGTATGGGTGACAAGTTCCATTGACCAACGATTTCTCTATGAATTAAAACTACTATCCTATGTAACAAAACAAACCCACATGATAAGGTTTAAACATTGTATTAAGAAGAGTAGCATGTCACAAGGCCCGCCAACGAATGGTTGAAGTGCATGCATTTACTCGGGCTTTATATAATACACATAAGAGGAAGTCAATCAACTTATTAATGGTCAAGCTGATTACTCAGTTATATCTACACGTAAACTCAACCTGTCAATATGTACAGTGCAACTACCTTGTCATAGAGAAAGTGAGTATGAATTATAACTTTCAGCTTTCCATGTTGTTTATATAAAGAATTGCAACTAGGAATTCGTCAGACAAACTTAGACCTCTCAGTGACGACCAATCCTGAGCAAGTGCATATACATATTTTTAGAATTAATAAACGGTTATGTTGATAAATAACAAAGTTTATCAAACATGTATAGTACTTAAACCTTAAATGACGCAACAGTAGTCATCCACAATATTAAGTAAATTGTATTTTGAGTATTTCTCCAAACAGTACGATGATTAATATCGATCCAACAGTCTTGCATTTCCTAGCACTTCGTAGTATCCAGAGAAATTTGAACTCCTGTTGAAATGTAATGTTGAAATAGCAGCATCAGTAGTAGTAGTAGTAGTAGTAGTAGTAGTAGTAGTAGTAGTAGTAGTAGTAGAAGTAGTAGTAGTAGTAGCATAAACAAATCCATTTATGACTAAGTCAACACAATACGTTTAGATAAAGTTGATTGAAGTGTTGTCATTCTTTCTGTTGATTAGTTGTAATAGTAGTATCAAGGTATTAGTCCAGTGTATATGGAGATAGAAGTATTGTCATTTTCTCGAAATATTTGAAAGTGAGATCCTTATGGTAGTAATTATGTTATTCGTCAGTGACATATGTTTTTCGCCTTTGGATATATGTGTATAAAAGAAGCATCATGGAACGGATCACTTGGCTAGATATGCTCTTCCGACGAAAGAGGAATTTCTCCAGAACAATCTTAATTGCTGCTGCTTCATCGGCCGTCTGCAAGTTGGCAGTGAACCTTACATTCGAAGAAAGCTCTTAGCTGACTCTTATCAAGGTGGTCTCGCATGTCTTATTCTTGAATAAACAGCATTAAATAATAGTGATACCGAAGAAGTGTTCAAAGACTAAATATGCAAAGGATACTAGTAGTAAAAACAATTTGTCATAGACATTATACCGGATAACAGTAAATATGATATATCAATAATAACACGTATAAACACATAACAAACATGAAAACGTTACGAATTTGGCCATTATATACAGGTATATCTTCACTATATTATATAAATGTAATTCGATTCGCTCTCATGCTAGAGACGTAGGAATTTTCTTCCATATGCTAGATAAAATTCTTACACTAGCATTTATTATACTCTCATTTACTCACAAGTAAAACTTTAAATCTTGTTATAAAACCGCGTTTCCCATTTAGCTTGTGAATTATCATCGCTTTATTATATATAGCTAGTACTCTAATCATATTTAACTTCTAATTAGGTTACTGATTTACGTATAAACCTATATCTTCCTAAATATATTAATATAAAATCTGTCAATCTCAATGTCGCTTAACGGGACAGACAGGGATTTGTCATCAAACGTAGACAATTGATCGCCATTTAGTTGGCTTGTTTTATCAGTAAGAACTGACATATCGCTCTCATTTTGATCGTCTGGATTATGAATTCGCTCGTATTCTAAACGTATAAGGCGTGCTTGTAACTTATTTAATGGAATATTATCTTCTCTGTTTTGACTTGTTGAGGACTCAGAACTATACTTATGTTTGTCTATCACCTTTGTCCTTTTTACCTTACGTTTTAGATTTAAAGCATGATTATCTGAATCTGTATTATAATCAGAAGTCTCTGAATCAATTTCAGGTGGAATAACATATCTGAAATTTCGAATTAGCCTTGGAATCAGAGTTTTGGTGAAAGGGAGAGTCGACTCGTCAATTTTGGCCTTTCTAACTTGATCAACATTGATTATTTGATTATCTGGTTATCTTATTGTTTTGGTGGAAGGGAGAGTCCACTCGTCAATTTCCGCCTTTCTAACTTGATCAACATTGACCATTTGATTATCTAGTTATCTTATTGATTGTTATGTACCAATTGCTTCGTCCGATCAAATTTGACAACCCGGTAGTATGGAATCCATTGAAAAAATTCGAAGTGCGCTGGAAACCTTTGTAATATACAGTGTCATTTATATTGAATTATACTTGTTTGGCTCTCCTATTGGCACATGTGTTACGAATTCTTATAGATGTATAAATGTGCTTGAATACATCGCAATAAATTTCTTGATTTCTTTGTAGTAATTCTTTAAGGAATTCGTTGCCAACATATGGTAACCTTTTTCATTTTCTCATTTTAACAGTCAAATTTCTATGACGAATAATTTCTTTCAAACTCAATACCGATTGTATTAAAACTGTATGAGAGATTACTAACAATCTTAGTTTTGAATATTTAATGTCTTCACATAATATCCAAAGCTCAAATACTGCGAGAGAACTTACAGAGATTATAGAGGAAGAACGTGAGAAGCTTCGACCAAAAGACACAACTAATGATCAAAAACCGAAGGAAGAAATACTTTCAATAAATATGTGTCATTGTCATACCAAGTCAAACTTATATATGTTGACAGGCGTTTTTATGCGGGCTGTAAACGTTGTTTCAACTGACCTCCTTCTTTTAGTCCTTAATGTTGAAAAGAAGCGAATATTATATAGTATGTAGATGTATTTAATAGCATGCATGATTTAGTGACAGTGATAGGAAATGAAAGATATTGATACGATGGTGTGATAAACTGTCGTTGGATTGTTAAAGCTTTTAAGCAATAATGAAATGCTATAAAATGTGTGACTCAGCAAATTGCTCAAAAATAATCTTTGAATGAAACAAAAATTCGTATTCCACTGTGATCTACTTCTCGATTCTTTTTCTTCTTCACATTCTTCTTCTTTACCTTCTTCTTTTCCCTCTTTTCTTCGATTACTCTCTGTCCGTCGTCGTTAACTTTTAGCTTGAATCAACATATCCTCCTAAACCACTCAACCAATCTCAATCTTACTTCACAGGAATGTTCATTTGGTGGTCTTCTTTCACAGGTATTGAAAGATTTAGATTATATGGAGAGAATGATAGGAAGCTGCGGCATCAGAAAGGGGGCAAAAGGGCTAGTTTTTAAAATTCTTCTCTGAACCTGGTGGTCCGATTCCAATATAATTTGGTTAAAATGATCCTACGATGACCCACTTCAAAAGAAAGTTCAAGCAATTTTGATTGGTTGAAAAATATGGCAACCAGGTAACATCAGAAAATGGGCAAAATGGCAAAGAGAGATTACTTGATGGCGAATCTTTTAAAGTTGATTTTGTAGATGATAAATCTTGTTCAAAAGTAAATAGTTACGTCGAACAGTGTAAATCAGTAAACATACATAATTAACAAAGTAAAAAAATGTTTCTGGGGCTTATTCTGAGAATGTTTAATTCGACAGTGGCAGACCGCGAGCATTATACCTTTATTCAAATGACTAAAATGGAATATGGGTCAAGCCTGGTAAAAAATTACTTTATTATCGTAATTCGCGGATAAATGCTATTTCCTCACTAATCAAACTTCACTACAAATTGATATTAATATGAATAGCTCGGTTAAAAAAAATGCTTGGACTTTACAGTGACTCGGCTTGAATAATTCGTGTAAATTACAATAATAAAGCAAGTTGCAGTATAAATTTAAATAATCAGCCCTGGTGAGATCGTAAGTGCGATGTTGCTTAACAGACAAAGTACTCTACATTACGAAGATTTCGCTAGACTAGCAGGTTTTCAGATTTTCATAACTACATATCACTACGTACATGTTTTAAAAATACATGTTCGATCAAAAGGGAATTGTATCAACAGGAAAAAAAGAATGAGTCCGTAATGTCTCGTAATAACCTAAAATCCTTTTTGAAATTACTTAAAGGGAGCCAACGCAATAGTTCAAGAACATCCGCGCATAAACTCTGATACATGGCGGAAATATTTTCGAGGTTTAATGTTTAAAGATGATCGTCCAAAACTTAGTGGATTGGAAGATACATAATAATGAATACGAACGGATTTTGAAATCTGAAATTACAGACGATGAGATTTGATTCTATGGTTAAGCCTATATTAAGTTATGGAGCTGAACTATATGGAACGGAAATGTCTCATATTCTCGAACAAGTTCAAATTCAATATTGTAAAGAATTTTTGGAATTAATAATTATGTAAATGATTCTGTCGCATTAGGAGAATGCGGCAGACTTTCTTTATGTATTGATCATCATGGTAATGTATTAAGTACTGGTGCAAACTACTATGTATGTCTAATGAAAGGTATCCGAGAAACTTCTAAGGCATGATGACATTCGGAGACATCTGTAAAAAATGTATTGTACCTAAACGGCTTTGGCTTTGTTTGGTTCAGTCAAGATGTTGGAAATGTTAAGGCCTTTTTACTGTGTTTTAAGCACAGATTGATTGACTGTCAACGACAGAATTGGTTCGGAAACGTTAGAAACTAACCTCGATGTGATACATATAAACATTTTAAATCTGTTAAACCCAGAAAAGTACTTATGTATGAATTGAACGTTTTATATAAGAAAGTCTTTATCGAGATTTAGATGTTCTAGCCAGAAATGTGTTATTGAGACTGGTCGGCATTTGATTATTACGAGAGAAGATCGAATATGTCGATATTGTTTAGACAATTTTGATATTAGAATTACAAAAGACTAATTTTATGTATTCTTCAAATGTTTTAAATACAGATAAGAATGACAATCATTTATTTATGCATGGTATAATGGGAGACAAGATTCCCAGAATTGTGTAAATCTTATGAAAAATTTGAAAGATGACAAAATAAAAAACATAGCTTTTTACGTTAATGAAATAATGAAACTCAAAGATAAAGAATAATCTTAAATTATATGTTTATAAGAAAACAAAACTCAAATAGTTGATGTTATTATATTCTATATATTGTATTATGGGCTGGAGGCCTTTCTTTACAAATAAAAGTTTGAATTGATTTGAATATCGTTAACCTATAATACAGATGATATTGAACCAATCAGGAAATGCTGAAGTCATACGATTGGAGGAGTATTTCAATAAATTGAAACTGAATATTAATTTGACGCAATGTTAACATTAATGTAGAATGTGGCAGGCCACCGAATATGGAATTTATGTCAAATACTGTATTTGAGTAATATTATTTCACGTTATTATATTAGCAGAAATGTTCATATACGGCATCAAGGCCCCAACATGCATTAAGTATACTGACAGTATACTTTTATCGGTATGATTTTTCCTCATGAAATTTTCGCATCTATTATGCATATCAAATCTCAAAGAAATGAACTATTTAATATGAAACATGTTAGTGAACTGGACTTATGTTGGTAAAAAAGGATATCTGAGTTAAATAGAAAGCTACATGTAGAAGATACACGTAAACAGATTGATTTGCCGAGGGACGAACTGTGTGATCATCTTCTATAAAAGATAAAACCGGAGACTTTAAAAAAGATCTTATTACCTCTTTATTTGTTGAAGAAATGTGTAGATTTCGATTATTGAAACTGTTACTTTGTAGGTGATAATGGTATAGATTATCATATTATGCCATAAGAGGGATATGAGGTCCCGGACCGTTAACCTGAGAATGTTCTATTTAAGACTTAATAAGAGAAGACATGTTTTAAACAGATCATATCATCTAATAATTTCAACAATCTTAGTAAAGGGTCACCTAAGGAACATTTGAGAAAGAAGACAAACATTCTGACAAAGTTTCAAAATGCTCAAGTTAAAAATGCAGCATCCAGAGTGTTGATCTAGATATCATTCAGACAAACGTTCTGAAACTATTTCAAACTGCTGAAGCAAAGAATGCAGCCTCCATAGTGTTAACAAAATCTTCTTTCAAGTGGCCTAGTGACCTAGTTTTCGACCCGGTATGACCCATATTCGACGAATTAATTAATAGATATCATCAAGATAAACATTCTGACCAAATGTTAAGCTACCGAAGCAAAAATTGAGGCTTCTACAGTGTTAATAATATTTTTCCTTCAATTTGGCATAGTGACCTATTTTTTTAACATAAATGATCAAAATTCGAACTTGGTCTGCATATCATCAAGACAAACATTCTGATTACCTTTCAACATGCCCCCATGGTGTTAATGATATTTTCTGACCCAATATGACCCATAATCAAGCGTGACCTAGATATCATTAAGATAAATTTTCTGACAAAAGTTCAAACTGCTGAATCAAACATTGCGGCTTCTACAGTGTTTACAGGATTTCCCTTCAATTTGACCTAGTGACCTAGTTTTTGACCTCAGATGGCCAAGTTTCAAACTTGTCCAAAATTTCATGGAGAGAAATATTCTGTATAGCTTTCATGAAGATCGGAAGCATAATGTAGCCTGTAGAGTGTTAACAAGGCAGAAGTTGAAGACGGACGAACGACGAACGTAGAACGACGAACGACCGACGACGGACAAAAGGCTACCACAAACATTCACAATGAGCACTTCGTGCTCTGGTGAGCTAAAATAACAGCCTAACGTCAAAGATTTTTCAAAAGTAAGTATGCATAAGTAACAACGTTATCTTAGCAATAATGTTAAGACAATACATATTTGGAATATAACATCATTTATTAGCTGATAGCCTATGTTAAAAGTGCTATTTGGGCTGCTCCCGGAATGTATTCTACGACAATGGATAACTGTGAAAATTATTCCTCCATGCAAATGACTTATATGGAATGAAGGTCAAATTTAGTCATAAACAGTGTAACAAAGTGAGATTTTAAGAAAAATATTGACGCTCTCGAGGTCAAAATTTGATTTTTTAGAAAAAGAGAATTTGGCAAAATGTTTGTCTTGATGAACACTTTTGTTGCGGCATTGTTTATTTAAGAATGGTGAAACTTTGTAAAAATAATTGTCTTAATGGTATCTAGACCAAATTGGAATGTGGGTAATGTTTAATCACTTTGAAATTAGTTTTATCAATACTGAATTGAATATAAAATCAGCAAGTTGCTATCATTGTTCAATCGCAAATCAGACAATATTGCAAATGCAGCTGAATCTTTTTAATGTATACACTTTTCAGTACAGTTTAATATTTATAAGTTACGTTGTTAATGTTTATACATATCGTCATGGCGAAGAAAAGAAACGTATGGAAGCCGATATCACTCAGTTAAAAGGGGATGTTGAAACATTATGTGTAGAGTAAAGTAGCTTTGTGCTAAGATAAATAAGAGTGTATGCAAAGAGTTTCGTGTGTTATCCACCTGACCACAAAATGCTCAGGGTGTGCTATTTTGATAACATATCGTGTCTGGTGGCCACTTAAATATTCTTATTTGATATTAATAGTTCATTTACAAAACAATTTCACATGGGTTTGTGCTAGGTGGCCCTCATCAGAAATTGCGCAAATAATTGAATGTAATCTAAATATATGTACATTCATTGTTGACGCACAATAAGGACACAAGTGACAAATGCGTCGGAATCTTTGTAATTTACAGAACACTTTGACATCTTCAAGTTTCAACTTATCGTTATCATTATTATTAATATATTTATATAGTCATGGCAATGAAAAGAAACGTATGGAGGCGGATATCACTCAGTTAAAAGGGAACGTTGACATATTACGTGCAGAGAAAGATAACATAATGCTAAGGTAATAAGATTACTGTATGTGACTATTTGCGTGTTTTATCTTACCTGAACAGAACGTGCTCGAGGTAAGTTATTCTGATCACATATTGTGTCTGGTGGTTTTTCATATCTTCTTCTTTGATACTATTTTTCCAATTTTCAAAATTAATTTCATAGGAATATTCGCTAGGTGGCCTAGCTTTATCAAACCTGGCAAAATCGGCGGAGTCTTAGTAATGTACAAAACATTTTTACATTTTCAAGTTTGAACTATTCGTTGTTAATATTTGATATAGTCATGGCGATGAAAGGAATGGTATGGTTGACGATATCGCACAGTTAAAAAGGGATAATGAAGCAATACTTGTAGAGAAAAATGACCTAGTGCTAAGGTAAGTCAAATTCATATATCTAGTATAAAAATATTTAAGTTCTTTACGTAACAGTGGGGTGTATCAGTTTACGTTAAGATTAATTTGATGAAAAATAATTGCATAACTAGAATACTTCATGATTTTACATATTGCGTAGTGTTATATATCATATGGAATCTCTATTTTTTATGAACAAACACTAATATCATGTCTATCTATTGTTGAGTATAATCAAAGAGGTATTGTATGATTAAAAATTAGTAAGCAGACGTTACATTTGAGCAGTGATCTATATATCTGTGCTACATATATTTCACCGAAGAACTCGAACGTAGACCGAAGTGAAATGGACATGTTTGAGTTGCTATAATCAGATATAGACTTGTACAGAGTAAAGGGTAGAATAGTCGTAGTAGGTGATTTCAATAGCAGAACATCAGACCTGAAAGACTTTATCGAGTTTGATAGTAATGTAGATATTGACGCGGAACTTTTATAAACACAGCAGACATACCAAAAAGGTATAATCAATTATATATAAGTATATGTATAAGGATAGGCAACTCCACATGTACACCTGTTATCTGGTTAAAATATCACACATAGAAATAAAATTGTTCAGGTTTACACATTTTGTAGCAAATAAAACTTTGAAGTCACAATTGGCACATAAACAAAACATACATATTCTGAAAGCTTAACATTTCAACTAAGGTTAGAGATACAATGAATAACTGGAATTGCTTTGTATGTTAAACAATGACTGATTTAAAAGACACAGATATTGGGATTTCTCATTTTTTTTTTTCATACGGATAAAATATTATCAAAACCTGTAATATATTAAAATATTTTTATCTACTGCAATAGAAGAATGTTTAAACTTCCAGAAAATATTTTTTTTATTTTCATATAGTTACTTATCCCTCTTATCTACGTCCCTGGTATAAGTAAACAAATAAAACATAACAGTACTATCAATGAAAACAAAAATAAACAGTATATAAAATATGATGCTACTTTGTCGCAAGATTTTAAAAATTTAGTACAATCTAAGCATAATGATATATCAACAAGCAAATTCATGAAATTTATATCCCCAGCTTGCAGGAAATATTGTAGGAATAAAGTCCGCCGAAAGTGACGATTTAACTTGGCCTAGCTGTTAAGGCATTTAACCTTGTTACAAAGTTTTTGGGATTTCTCATTTTTCATTTTTTCATACGGATAAAATATTATCAAAACCTGTAATATTTTATAATATTTTTATCTACTGCAATAGAAGAATGTTTAAACTTGCAGACTTTTTTTTTCATTTTCATATCTTGAATAGTTTTTGAGTTTTACTTGCTACAAATGTCGGCCGAGTGATATTTTAGTATATAATTTAGTTACTAATAAACAGTATATAAAATATGATGCTACTTTGTCGCAAGATTTTAAAAATTTAGTACAATCTAAGCATCATGATATATCAAAAATACAACAAAGTTTAGAAAAACACACATTAGATAACTCTATTCTAGAATATACCGATCTAATGAGATCATGTGCCTTAGAAATATTTTGTAAGGTAAAAAAACAGAAAATGAAATAAAATCCAATTAAAAGCAAAACCAGGGCAATACAAATACATGATTAAATTGCCACTGTCATAATGCAAGAAAAACATATGACAAATATATAAACAAATACATGCGTAAAAAAAAAGATAAAACTTTCTAGAAATATATCAAAAAAATAATAAAAAAACAATTTCCTTCTTGGGTAAAAAAACAACTAGTAATAGCCTTTATCAACATTTCGAATCATTATACGGGTCAAATTCTAACACTGAAAATGACACAATAAGCAATAGTCAAAACAATATACACGACCAACAGTTAGATCGACCATTTACGATAGAAAAACTACAAAAAGCAGTATTTTCTCAAAATAACTCTAAAGGTCCAGGAATAGATGAGCTAACAGTAGAAATGTTCAAAGATTCTTTCGACACAATTTCATGTTTTCTCCTAAATCTGTTTAATAAGATGTTTGGAGAAGGTTTATATCCTGAATCGTGGGGAAAGGGTATACTAGTACCAATATTTAAAGGAGGTAACTCGGAAGAAGCAAAACATTACCGTGGTATAACGCTTAATAATATCATAGCCAAAATATATTCTACTTTACTGTCGAGCAGATTAAGTTATGGGCTAGAAATAACTCATCAATAATCGATAATCAATATGCATTCCAAAAGGGGAAATCAACAGTTGATTGTATATTTATTCTTCTCTCTATTATAAGAAAAACACTCGAAAATAAAAAGAAACTGTACACTGCATTTCTCGATTGGGGAAAAATGTTCGACAAAATTGACAGAACAATGTTATGGCAACAATTGTACACAGAACATGTTAGTTCAAAACTTATAAATGCATTAATAGCAATGTACTCATCAATTAAATCATGTGTAAAAAACTTAGACCAAACAAAATTATTTATTCTATTATTTGCAGACGATGCAGTAATTTTTACAGAATCAGCAGAAATACTGCAGAATATTTAAATCAAATAGAAAGTTATTGCAATATATGGGGGTTAAAGCTTAACACTAGCAAAACCAAAATTAGGATTTTTTAAGAAGTCGCCACACAACCTATAACTTTAACATGAATAACCAACCCATCGAAGTAGTAAAATCGTTTAAGTATTTGGGAGTTCATTTATTTAAAAATAATAATTGGTATCGAACACAGAAGAGGATAGCACAACACGCATCACATGCATTACACAAGTTATTCATTATCTATAACCAGACAGTCTTACCAACATCTGAAAAGATCAATTTTTTTAAAACAATAGTGACAGCGTTGCTTAACTACGGTGCAGACGTTTACGGTTATCATGAATGTAAAGATATTGAACGGATACAGAATAAAATGTGTAGGAGAATATTATGTGTAAAGAAAAGTACTAATCTAGAGGCAATGTATGGTGAATTGGGCTTAACACCACTCTCTGTACAAAGATAGATCGTACGAATAAAGTATTGGTATAAATTAATTGAATCTGATTCAAACTCTATTCTATTTAAATTATACAAAATGCTCCAGTTAATGGTTAACCAAGGTTTAACAAACCTAAATAATTGGGCACTGCAACTAAAACAAATATTAGATCATTGTGGAATGAGTAACACATGGTTACATCAATTTGATACAGAAATAAATATATCTCAACTCACTCAAAGAATAAATGATATGTATACACAATCTTGGTACTCAAAGATAAACAACTCTAACAAACTCGAGACATGCAGTTTATTTAAGCACGAGTTCATATTTGAACAATATCTTGACTACCTAAAAAACAAAACGTTCAGAATGGCATTAACAAAATTCCGAACGAGTTCTCATTCACTCAATATATAACCGGGAAAATATGTCAATACACACAGAAACGACAGACTGTATGTACACTGCAATCAACAACAAGTGGAGAATGAATATCATTTTCTACTTGTTTGCCCAAAGTATAGAGATCTTCGTAAACAATTCTTAAAACCATATTACCAAAATTGGCCAAATCTTAATAAATTTACAAGTCTTCTAAGTTGATAAACGGAACCTGCAACGCTTAAACTAGCAAAATATATTTACAACGCAAATAGAATGAGGAATTGAACTAAAAAACACTGACGTCAACATTGAATAAACGATAATATTCTTATTAATATTGTCTTTATGGCATTGAATGTATATATGTTTAACCATACATTGTGTTTTGAGGGTAATATATTGTAACACAAAAAAAATGAAAGTGGACCGAGATCAGACTGCATAACTATATGGTATGATCTCGATCTACATAACTATGGTTCTCATCACCATCATCTTATTTTTGCAGTTATATAGTTTGATATTGGTATGCACTATTGTATATGTTTGGTCTACACTATTGTGATTGTTTGGTATGCACTATTGTATTTGTTTCTATTGTTATAGTCATTGTTTTTATTGTCGGAAAAATTGATTAATATTCATAATTTATTTTATCTTTGCTTCTCGTAAAGGGAGTTACGTTTTGAAAATTGTAAATACTTGTTTGTAACTTAATATAGGCAAATGTGCCTGAATGTAATAAACTGTATTGTATATTAAGAGTGATGTTTATAGATATATGCATGATATAGTATTATACAAAGCTTATGGTTCACCCAAGAGTTCGTCCATTTATAATTACAGAGAAGTTAAGAACGGGATTAAATACATTGAAAACAATTATTCCATATTACGATTTAGATATCCTGATGCATATGTACATTTGGCAGGAGACTTCAATGCTCGCACACAAGATATGTTAGATTATATTTCAGATCATAACTTGCAAAATATTTGTTATACTAATGTTGATTACAATTCAGATTCTTTTGAGCTCACTCGAAATAACAAAGATTCAGAACGATATAATTTGTTTGGGAGATCTCTTATTGAGCTTTGTTGTACAAATAACATTCATATTTTGAACGGTCGTATGTATGATGATGTTGTTGGTTATTTTACATGTCTTACATATAATGGGGCTAGTGTTGTTGATTATCATATAACTTCGTCATAACTCTTTTCTCGTGTAATCTATTTAAATGTCGCAATGCGCGACGAATCATATCATTTACCAGTTTGCTCTAGACTGACATTTGTCTTAGACATCACACTGATGTAAATTTTTCGAGACCGCAAAACGGCGAAAATTATATACGTGTCTAAAAGTATAAATGGAAAGACGCATTTAAGGAAGCTTTATTATCGTAAATCGCGGATAAATGCTATTTCCTCACTAATCAAATTTCACTACAAATTGATATTAGTATGAATAGCTCGGTTAAAAAAATGCTTGAACTTTACAGAGACTCGGCTTGTATAATTCGTGTAAATTACAATAATAAAGCAAATTTAAATAATCAACCCTGGTGAGCTCGTAAGTGCGATGTTGCTTAACAGACAAAGTACTCTACATTACGAAGATTTCGCTAGACTAGCAGGTTTTCAGATTTTCATAACTACATATCACTACGTACATGTTTTAAAAAATACATGTTCGATCAAAAGGGAATTGTACCAACAGGAAAAATGGAATGAGTCCGTAATGTCTCGTAATAACCTAAAATCCTTTTTGAAATTACTTAAAGGGAGCCAACGCAATAGTAGAACATCCGCGCATAAACTCTGATACATGGCGGAAATATTTTCGAGGTTTAATGTTTAAAGATGATCAGCCAAAACTTAGTGAATTGGCTTGGGGTGGGAACATACATAATAATGAATACGAATGGATTTTGAATTCTGAAATTACAGGCGATGAGATTTGATTCTATGGTTAAGCCTATATTAAGCTATGGAGCTGAAATATATGGAACGGAAATGTCTCATATTCTCGAACAAGTTCAAATTCAATATTGTAAGGATTTCTATGAGTTAATAATTATGTAAATGATTCTGTCGCATTAGGAGAATGCGGCAGACTTTCTTTATGTATTGATCATCATGTAAAATGTAGTAAGTACTGTTTCAAACTACTATGTATGTCTAATGAAAGGTATCCGAAATACTGCTAAGCCATGATGACATTCGGAGACATCTGTAAAACATGTATCGTACCTACACGGCTTTGACTTTGTTTGGTTCAGTCAAGATGTTGGAAATGTTAAGGCCTTTTTACTGTGTTTTAAGCAAAGATTGATTGACTGTCAAACACAGAATTGGTTTGGAAATGTTAGAAACTCACCTCGATGTGATACATATAAACATTTTAAATCTCTGTTAAAGCCAGAAAATTACTTATGTATGAATTTAACGTTTTATATAAGAAAGTCTTTATCGAGATTTAGATGTTCTAGCCAGAAATGTGTTATTGAGACTGGTCGGCATTTAATTATTCCGAGAGATGATCGAATATGTCAATATTGTTTTGACAATTTTGATATTAGAATTACAAAGGACTAATTTCCTGTATTCTTCAAATGTTTTAAATACAGATAAGAAAGACACTTATTTATTTATGCATGGTATAATGGGAGACAAGATTCCCAGAATTGTGTAAATCTTATGAAAAATTTGAAAGATGACAAAATAAAAAACATAGCTTTTTTCGTTAATGAAATAATGAAACTCAAAGATAAAGAATAATCTTAAATTATATATATATAAGAAAACAATACTCAAATAGTTGATGTTATTATATTCTATATTCTATATATTGTATGGCCTTCCTTTACAAATAAAAGTTTGAATTGATTTGAATATCGTTAACCTATAATACGGATGATATTGAACCAATCACAAAATGCTGAAATCATACGATTAGAGGAGTATTTCAATAAATTGAAACTGAATATTAATTTGACGAAAAGTTCACATTAATGTAGAATGTGGCAGGCCACCGAATATAGAATCTATGTCAAATACTGTATTTGAGTAATATTATTTCCCGTTATTATATTAGCAGAAATGTCCATATACGACATCAAAACATACTGACTGTATACTTTTATCGGTGTGATTTTTCCTTATGACATTTTCGCATCTATTATGCATATCAAATCTCAAAGAAATGAAATATTTAATATGAAACTTGTTATTCAACTGGAATTATGTTGGTAAAAAAGGATATCGGAGTTAAATAGAAAGCTACATGTAGAAGATACACGTAAACAGATTGATTTGCTGATGGACGAACTGTGTGATCATTCTTCTATTAATTATAAAACCGAAGACTTTGAAAACAAGATGTGTTTGTGAAACATCTAGGTCAAAGGTCAAGGTCGCAAGGTATACACATGTGAAATATGGTAGCCTTACCTGTTATTGTTCAAAAGTAGTGGGGAAGGTTAAAAAAAAATTGAGAATGGCAACATCTAGGTCAAAGGTCAAGGTCGCAAGGTCAAAAATGTTGGTACTGACAGAAAGGTCATGTCACAAGGAATACACATGTGAAATACGGTAGCCGTATCTGTTATGGTTCAAAAGTAATGGCCAAGGTTAAAAGTTTTTTTCGAGAATGGCAACATCTAGGTCAAAGGTCAAGGTCGCAAGGTCAAAATTGTTGGTACTGACAGAAAGGTCATGTCACAAGGAATACACATGTGAAATATGGTAGCCGTACCTGTTATGGTTCAAAAGAAGTGGTCAAGGTTAAAGTTTTTTTCGAGAATGGCAACATCTAGGTCAAAGGTCAAGGTCACAAGGTCAAAAATGTTGGTACTGACAGAAAGGTCATGTCACAAGGAATACACATGTGAAATATGGTAGCCGTACCTGTTATGGTTCAAAAGTAATGGCCAAGGTTAAAGTTTTTTTCGAGAATGGCAACATCTAGGTCAAGGGTCAAGGTCGCAAGGTCAAACATTTTGGTACTGACAGAAAGGTAATGTCAAAAGGAATACACATGTGAAATATGGTAGCCGTACCTGTTATGGTTCAAAAGTAGTGGTCAAGGTTAAAGTTTTTTTCGTGCAGACAGGCCAAAAACTACATCTAGGTCAAAGGTCAAGGTCGCAAGGTCAAAAATATTGGTACTGACAGAAAGGTCATGTCACAAGGAATACACATGTGAAATATGGTAGCCGTACCTGTTATGGTTCAAAAGTAGTGGTCAAGGTTAAAGTTTTTTTTGTGCAGACAGACAGACAGACAGACAGACAGGCCAAAAACTATATGCCCCCCGAATCGGAGATTCCGGGAGGGCATAAAAATCTTATTATCATTTTATTTGTCGAAGAAATTTGTAGATTTCGAATATTTTAAAATGTTACTTTGTAGGTGATAATGGTGTAAGACTAAATTCTTAAATGATGCATGTATCGGATCAATTAACGATAAATATGCTGATCACGTCTTGCACTTAGCCGTTAATCCAGGCCACATGTACAGTACGGTACTAGGGATATGTGCTGAGCTGGATAGATTTCGAGACCAGAAACAGGATTTACATATATGGTGATAGGAACAGTTCAGATCACTATATAAGACGGGTTCAAAGCACGCACCAGATCAGCTTTAAGTGATCTGTTTAAGATGTAATTTTGTTCGTCTATAAGCTATCATTTTATCGATCGTCGTGGATCGATGTGTTCACGATGTTAAGTTTAGGCATATATTTTACATATTGATATCTCTGTGAACTTGTTACTGTTTAGTTATATTTAGTAAATTGGAAATGGACTATTAAATAAAGTGATGGAACCAAGGTATATTGACTATATTATTATATTATAAATTACGAACATATAGTACTTATGTTAGCTAGATACCGTTCCCGGTATTTGACATTTCCATAAGGTCTTTGCCACCTTTGTTACAATGTGTAACATTATATGGGGTATATGCACGCACTATATCTAGTGCATTGAAAAGGTATCCTGTAACGACAAGTGGGAATTCGATCTGTTACAATGGTATAGATTATCATATTATTCCATAAGAGGGATATGAGGCCCCGGATCGTTAACCTGGGAATGTGCTATTTAAGACTTAATAAGAGAAGTTATGTTTTAAACGGATCATATCATCTAATAATTTCAACAATCTTAGTAGAGGGTCACCCAAGGAACATTTGAGAAAGAAGACAAACATTCTGACAAAGTTTCAACATAGTGACCTGGTTTTTGACCCGGTATGACCCATATTCGACAAATTTGAGCTAGCTATCATCAAGATAAACAGTCTGACCAAATGTTAAGCTACCGAAGCAAAAATTGAGGCTTCTACAATGTTAACACAATTTTTCCTTTAATTTGGCCTTGTGATCTATTTTGTTAACATACATGAACAAAATTCGAACTTGGTCTGCATATCATCAAGACAAACATTCTGATAAAGTTTCAACATGCTCAAGTTAAAAACGCAGCCTCCAGATTGTTAACAATATCTTCCCTCTAATTTGACCTAGTAACCTAGTTTCTTACTCAATATGACCCATGTTCAAACTTTATCTACATATCAGCAAGATAAACATTCTAACAAAGTTTAAAGTTGTTGACGCAAAGATTGCCGCCTTTAGATTGTTAAAAAGATTTTCCTTCAATTTGACCTTGTGACTTCCTTTTTCCCCTGACATGATCCGTATATAAACTTCTCATACATATCATCAAGACAAATATTCTGATAAAGTTTCAACATGCCTCTAGAGTGTTAATAATATTTTCCTTAAATTTGGGCTAGTGACCAAGTTTCTGACCCAATATGACCCATTATCAAGCTTGACCTAGATATCATTAAGATAAATATTCTGGCAAAAGTTCAGACTGCTAAATCAAACATTGGGGCTTCTACAGTGTTAACAGGATTTCCCATCGATTTGACCTAGTGACCTAGTTTTTGACCTCATATGGCCCAGTTTCGAACTTGTCCAAGATTTCATGGAGAGAAATATTCTGTATAGCTTTCATGAAGATCGGAAGCATAATGTAGCCTGTAGAGTGTTAACAAGGCAGAAGTTGACGACGGACGACAGACAAAAGGCTACCACAAACATTCACATTGAGCACATCGTGCTCTGGTCAGCTAAAATAACAAACTAACGTCAACGATTTTTCAAAAGTAAGCATGCATAAGTAACAACGTTATCTTGGCAATAATGTTAAGACAATAACTATTGGGAATATAACATTATTAATTCTCTGTTAGCCTATGTCAAAAGTGCTTTTTGGGCTGCTCCCGGAATGTATTCTACGACAATGGATAACTGTGAACATTATTCCTCCATGCAAATGACTTATATGGAATGAAGGTCAAATCTAGTCATAAACAATGTCACAAAGTCAGATTTTCGAGGTCAAATTTGCTTTTTTAGAAAAAGAGAATTTGGCAAAATGTTTGTCTTGATGAAGGCTAATCACAATCATGTCTTATAAACACTTTTGTTGCGGCATTGTTTATTTAAGAATGGTGAAACTTTGTAAAAACGATTGTCTTAATAGTATCTAGACCAAATTGGAATGTGGGTAATGTTTGATCACTTTGAAATTATTATCAATACTGAATTAAATATAAAATCAGCAAGTCGCTATCATCGTTCAAGCGCAAATCAGACAATATTGCAAATGCAGCTGAATCTTTTTAATAAGGACAGAAGTGACAAAGGCGACGGAATCTTTGTAATTTACAGAACACTATGGCATCTTTAAGTTTCAACTTATCGTTATTATTATTATTAATATATTTATATAGTCATGGCGATGAAAGGAAACGTATGGAAGCCGATATCACTCAGTTAAAAGGGAACGTTGACATATTATGTGCAGAGAAAGATAAGCTAGTGCTAAGGTAATAAGATTACTGTATGTGACTATCTTACCTTAACAACTTTAATACTATTTTTCCAATTTTCAAAATTAATTTCATAGGAATATTCGCTAGGTGGCCTAGCGTCATCAAACCTGGCAAAATCGGCGGAGTCTTAGTAATGTACAAAACATTTTTGAACTATTCGTTGTTAATATCTTATATAGTCATGGCGATGAAAGGAATGGTATGGTAGACGATATCGCACAGTTAAAAAGGGATAATGAAGCAATACTTGTAGAGAAAAATGACCTAGTGCTAAGGTAAGTCAAGTTACTTTATTCGAATATGTGCGTGTTTTATCTAACCTGAACACAAAATGCTCAAGGTAAGCTATTGTGATAACATATCGAGTATGGCTGACTTTCAAATCTTCTTCTTGGAAACTACATGTTCTATTTTCAAAACTATTTCACAGGAATATTTGTATGTCGGACCTCATCAAAAATCGCTCACATAATTTAATTACAATCAGACCGTGGGTTACTTCGGCATCTAAAAGAAGGGAAGTGCCAACATTTTAATTCAAAATCTTGATTTAAAAGCGCTATTTAAAAAGTATTTTGTTCAATTTATACTTCTGCAACCCTCACCAAGACTGTTCAAGTTATTCATTGAAAATAAGAAGACCAACATGTAACAGGCCTTGTTTTAATTATAAGCGTATGCTAAACAAATCAAAATCTTTTTTTCCAGTTTAAAAGAAATTGGTTTACCCTTGACAAGTCATTACTTTACTTAAATTTGTCCCTATTGTTTATGTTTACAGAGCACCAGAAGCCATTGTGTTATATGTTTAATAATGTCACAGTATTTAAATTCTCTAAAATCTATACCGTTAGTACTGATATTATTCAACAGGAAATCCATTCAAATATATTTACAGTTTTCTAAGATGCAATCTGTGTTGAATCCCAATTAAGACAATTGTTGCCACGAAGAGTGCGTTTAATATACACTCGTTATCACATTTAAATTCAATATCGCCAGTTCAGTTTTTCATTCGTCTTTTCGGTTTTTGTGTCACCTTGTGTAGCATGGAAGGCACTTAGGGATTACTTTTTTTTTGTCCGGCGTCTGTCTGTCCGTCCTGGTGACCGAGTACTTGTGGGGTGTGGTGTTCTCCTAAAGCCTACCCACCACCCTTATAAAGACACTTAGATAAACACTTTTTTTCTCTTATAACGGGTATCTCATTTGCATATTAATGTTATGCATACTTGTGGGGTGCATTCCACAAGTTCGAAACAAAAGAAATAACCCCACAAATACACTATATAGGTACGTCCGTCTGTCTGTCTGTCTGTCTGTCCGTCACACTTTTTCGTCACACTTTCAATGAGCAGCTGCAGGTTCATTCATTCTAGTTTATGTTTTATATAGTCATGTCGATGAAAGAAACCGTATGGCAGACGATAAGAAACAGTTGACAAAGCATGTTGAAACATTACTCGCAAAGATAAATCAACTAGTGCAAAGGTAAATAAGATAACACTGTGAGAATATATGTTTTTGCTCGATAATCTTATCATTATTCAACAAAATTATTAATTATTAGCACAAAAACATTATAACAAACAAAAAAATTTTTTTTTTTTTTTTTCACATTATTAATGTTCTATCCTTACGTCTTTCTTCACTTCTTAATATTGTTTTCGCCCTTTTGAGAGTTTGTTCCGAGGGTTCAAATACCTTTCAGGACACACCAAGGATAATCAAATATGTTTTGTTACATGATAGAAGTTCTATCATTGTGTCAATCTTCTCGTTTTAATATTAGTTATCGCCTTTGGTGTCATTGTTGCCAGGATTCGAACTCCTTTCAGGTAAAACCAAATGTTTTCAATATGGTACGACGAGTTGCTTCCCTCTTTGAGACTCGAGGTTGCAAATTTACTGATATGTCAAATTCATATTCCGTTGCTACAGCTTATCAATTGAAAAATATTTGATGTTAATACATATGGAACCAGTGTTGACGCACATTTCTGACAAACTAGGCAAATGTGGCTGAAAATTTTAAATGTACAAACCGTTGCACATTTGAATTTTAAGTGAATATCGCTAGTGCAATTCTTCATTCATAAGTTTCGAGATTCGTGGTTAATGGTTTTATATAGTCACAATGGGTTAAGTAAACTATGGAAACCGATATCACAGAGTAACAAAAGTATGTAGAAAAATTGTGTTTAGATAACAAAAATGACCTATGGCAAAGATAAAAAGGATGGCTGTATGTGAATATGCGTTCGGTATTTTTATTATTATCATCAACACTGAATTGAGTAGAAAATCAACAAGTTGCTATCATTGTTGAAGCATAATTCAGACAATATTTCAAATGCGGCTGAATATGTTTAATGTATAAACCTTTCATTACAGTTAAATATTGATACGTTACGTTGCTAATGTTTTTATATATAATCATGGCGATGTAAAGAAACGTATGGGAGCCGATATCACTCAGTTTAAAGGGGATGTTGAAACATTATGAGTAGAGAAAAGTGGTCTTATGCTACGGTAAATAAGATTACTGTATGCTTAAAAGTTCGTGTTTTATCTAACCAGAACACAAAGTGCTCGAGGTGAGCTATTTTGACCACATATCGTGTCTGGCTGCCATTTAAATAATCTGATTTGATACTACTTGTCCATTTTTAAACCAATTTCACATGGGTTTTCGCTAGGTGGCCCTCATCAAAAATTGCGCAAAAAAGTTAATGTAATTTAAATAGATGTAACTCATTGTTGACGCACAATAAGGACAAACGTGACAAAGGCGGCGGAATATTTGTAACACTTTTACATTTTCAAGTTTCAACTATTCGTTATTAATATTTTTATATAGTCATGGCAATGAAAAGAAACGTATGGAAGCCGATATCACTCAGTTAAAAGGGACGGTTGACACATTACGTGAAGAGAAAGATAACCTAGTGCTAAGGTAATATGATTACTGTGTGAATATCTACGTGTTTTATCTAACCTGAAAACAAAGTACTCGAGGTGAGCTATTCTGATCACATAGTCTGGTGGGTTTTTAAATCTTCTTTGATACTACTATTTGTCAAATTTTCAAAACAATTTTGATACATGTACAATCGTTGTTGACGCACAATAAGGACGAACTTGACAAAAAAGGCGGTGTCTTAGTAATGTACAAAATAGGTTTACATTTTCAAGTTAGAACAATTCGTTGTTAATATTTATATATAGTCATGGCGATGAAAAGAAACGTTTGGTAGACGATATCACACATATCAAAAGGGACGTTCAAGCATTACTTGTAGAGAAAAATTACCTAGGTAGAAACTTCAAAGATTACCTCGTCCAAAACTACTGGCCCAACTTGAAAAACAATATGGCACAATTCCAAGATTGTTCCATTGATTGCAATCCTTCAAAATACGTAGACAAATGGGGGCGTTTGGTTTTCCATATGTGTTTATAGAAAATAACTTCAAACATCTTATTGTACAAATATTCGGGCGCAAAATGAACATAATTTGGCACAAATGTTCCTTAGTTGAACCTCTACAAATATTGTTCAAATGATTCCGATCCGTTGCAAAAAAGAAAACGGTTACCTGTTGGCGAGCTTCGTTATCTTTGTATGTAACGAGTTAAAATACTGAAAACTAATTCTTAAATTTCTATTAATTCATATTAGCGAAAACAAAACAATCATGGTTCCCTCGTATTATTATTGTCGTCAAAACTGTAATGACGTTAAATTCCACAAAATAATTAAATATTTGCACACCGACACGATATGAAACGGAATAATATGTTGTTGTTGTCGCACCAAGCTCTTTAAATATGTTTGTTCATTTTTTAAGTGGGATAGCTATATGTAAAATGTTACAGTAATTCAATTAGATCATGAATATAGTTACTGTCAAATCTGGTAAGACGGCGACGAAAAAAGGGGATAAAAATAATAGGTTTTGTATTAAAAATCTAATGGATTAGTATCTATTAACGTGTGTAGTACATGTATATGAAACTGGTTGTACTTTGCCGCAAGAACGGCTTTTTTTATGGCAAAGAGGTTGAACTTTGTAAAGTGTTGTTACACCTGATGAAAGTTAAGTTGGTCGTTCAACGGCAGTACCTACTACTACTACTAGTCGTAGTAATAGTAGAAGTAGTAGTAGTAGTAGTAGTAGTAGTAGTAGAATGTTGTAGTAGTAGTTGTTGTTGTAGTAGAAATATCAACGTAATTGTTTCAAACATGTACATCCAATTGAATGTAAGAATATTACTTTTGCGTACATCCCTTTCGGATATATGTTCATTTAGAAATTACTAGTTATAAAAATAAAATCATGACAATATCGAAAAATATTAAGTTTCCAGAGTATTGCATGACATTTTATATGTAGCTGTTATTATTCTCTGTTTATACATCATCCAGATTATCAAGCATTGCCATTGCCAAACTATCGGACAATAACCCAAATATTGCGGATTTAAGTGATCCAATGAGACCCACAAAAATCGCTGAGAAATACAAAGAAATATATGACTCAGACTGGACAGATGCCTATGAAGTTATGGAAGACAAAGTTGTAAGCGAACCCAAAATATGTAAATTATTGGTTGGAACGCTAGAAGTAAGATTTCAGTTTGTGTTCTATTTCGGAAATCAAATTTTGAATTATTCAACGACAATGCAAATACTTGGTTCATTTTTAGCTCACCTGAACACGAAGGTGAGTTATTGTGAACGCCCTTTGCCCGGCGTCCGTAGAGCATCGTCCGTGTCCGTTGTCTGTCGTCTGTCCATTTACATTTTCTTCTGTAACCATTAGGTCAATTTAGATTACACTTCACAGCAAGCATCCTCTCAATGTCCTCACCAAAGTCCCTCATGTTTTATCCATTCAGAATTCTGGTTTCCAAGGCAACCGAAAGAAGGAATATTCTCCTGCCAAACTGATTGGCCTCGTTTCAAATATGTCTGTATAAATTCCTTCCGAAAGTATAAAAATGTTTTTCCAAATATTCGTTAAATCTATGTTAAATAGTCAAACGACATGGCAACCAGGAACTAAGGCTGTTTTACTCGTTATGCCTAGTGTGTAAAATACATAAACATTTGTTTGTAGACCTTCTAAGTTAATTTAGTTTGGCAAAAGATAAACAACATAGGGTGTGGATTAGTTCATTTTGTGATAGTGAGGCTATCCTTGTCCTCTTAGGCCTCTTATAATATCTTACCTGATCGCACAACGAGGCATTGTGGTTGGCATGACAAATTACATTGCATAACACATGTGAGCGATCTAGGGTTATGATGGCCTTTTTGTTAAGATGCTCTGGTCAAAAACATCGATGAGCTACTGTGAGCACATAATTAACATCTGAGACAAGATCCGCCTCCGTGTAACAACTTTGAACACGATTTTTTCATTTCGAGGTTACTTGCGAATACAAATAGATTTAACCATATCATACATTGACATAAAATGCAAGGCTTTGCTTGGTTAAGTGTTGTTATTAGTAAAACGTTTCCTTAACCATGTAAGCCATGGCTTTGATACTTAGAGTGATTTATTGACGTCATGTAATGCCGACCGAGTGCAAGTCTTTAATGGTTTTATAGTCGTTCTAGCACTTCGTCAATTATTTTTTTATTGACACTATGTTACTGTGCAATTATTTTAATTGGTATGTTAATATCGTAAATAACCATCTATGACGACGAATGTGTTGAAGAGTCTTAACATCGATATCCAACTGGCAAAACGAATATGTTCAAGAATTGGTAAAAGTAAACTTTGACCTTAAATCAACTCAAAATGTTCAGGTATTGGTCCGTCGTCACTGTTTCTATTATGTATATAAATTCAACTCTTGTTCGGCCTCGTTTTCTTTTCTTTGGCATCGATCGGCTTTATGTCTTTATTCTGGTGTTTTTCTCAAATAGTTTTAGTTACCTATTGCATCAATAGATTAATTGATCTTGTCACATGTATATGTTCATGTCATCAAAAGAAAGGGTTTTTTAAATAACGGCAAGTGAATGTTGTATCGAGCGTTAATAAAAAAACGATCTACGCAAGAAACTACAAATGATCGTGCTTTGTACGTTGTAGTTGTCTCTAAACTATCAGGAAAGCAATATATGTTGGTTTTTTTTCACAATGATTCAAATAATTAGAAAAAGCCTATTTCAAATATTAATACTTGTCTTTGTGTTGGCTTAGTTTATTAATGAGACGCATTTTCATATACCAAATGATACGGAAATAAATATGTGGTATGATCTAACATTTTTAATCGTTACTTAAATAGGTACATACTGTATTGTTAACTGAGACTATTTCATCTTGGTAACTACATTTAATAGTTTACATATTTTTCGTCATCCGTCTAGGAGGCAGAGAAGTATTGTATGGGGATTGCCAATTCGCAGAAAAGAAAGTTTCTTGTGACGCTGTTTAGACCAAATAACACCGAGGTAATACTTAATTGTACACTACCTCGAAACTTCCTAGCCAGATTTAGATAAAGTTTTGCTTAAATCACAATCCCAGACAACAATATATATACATCCATTACAACACATAGTTTTATTTAAAAACACCATAAAAGTACTTCATTTTCTTAAATGATATAAACTGCATGCACTTCTTTCATACCGCTATTCAGCAGTATCTTGTTTTAAGTAATATTGCGTTTATCAGAGAATGTAATTGCAATGTCACAACTATGTGTTCATATTCACATTCTTACAAAACGTTTACATTTTAGGTTAATACAACTGAACTAGAATTAAACCCTGTCCACTCGAAAATGATCAATGACCTACGCAAACAGGTAGCAGGCCAGTCTGTTGAAGGTGTTATTAAGGTAGGTTTACATTCCTCTTATTATACTACTTATAATGATTGGAAACCGTAATTCATTCTTAAAGCAATTACAAATATTGTTTGATTGATTGATTTAATGATTGATTGACGGGAGAGTTAAATGCCGTTTTCAACATGATTATATTTAAATCAAGGCTAGTGTGTTCCTGACTTCCATCATCAGTTCAGCAAAAATAGTTCTTACAAGGCAACTGCATACCTCTCCACACATACTTTCTAGCCCATTAGTGGCAGACGAATGGATTGATAATCCTCCTCGTTATTAACTGAGTTATCTCTGTTCGATTCATGAAGATGAAACATTAAGCATATTGAACATGAACATTTGATTTATTTCCGATGTATGAGATTGAACTGATACAAGTAACCAGATATAGTAATATTATGGAGCCGTACCTATCAGTACTGTCTTTCGGATAATTAGAATGGTGCTGTTTCGAAATGGAATCTTTTATATTTTTTTCAGGGATTTGATCTATCTGTAGATATACTATCTGTGGATTATCAAAATCACAAGATAATTAAAAAGTATATCAATAAATGTGTGGAGATATGCTGGTACATGAGTCTGCAAACACCGCCTGTGGTATTGGAGAAACTTGACAAGAAGAAAGCTAAATTCAACAAAGATAAATACGCCGAGTACACACACAAGGGTTCTAAAATCTCCTTTGTAACCTGGCCTCCGTTGTTACTTCATGAAGGTGGAACATTGCTGTGCAAAGGAGTAGCACAGGGGAAAGATTAAACACTATGAATCTATAATCAGATTGTTATTAAATTTATTTGAAGCAAACGAATAGAAACTTCATCATTTAAATATTAAACGTTTATAAATGATGTGAATAATAATGTCTAACAACGCTTTTAGTTAATTATTCAACATAACCGGTGGTTATTGAGTTCAGGTACATAGTAAGCCTCTACATACAATAGCAAATATAAAATGGATGTGGTCTTGCATATGTCCCATTTACTTGATTTCATTTTGAAATCTGATTTGTTTTAAATTAGGTTGATAAGAGATTGGTTAGATTTTTGTCGTTAACTGACTGATTGCTTTTCAATAGTTATTTCAGAGTGTAATAATATATCGAGAATGTAAACTGTCACTCTATTATTATTGAACACGAATAGCTAAGTTCGTGTGTCATATATACGTGTACATGTAGGCATGAGTATCTTAACAATTTGCCAACGACCGTTTTGTGGAAAGAGAATTTAAAGGTGCTGGACTCTAGATAAAACTCAAATGTTGAAACTTCTGCAGATATTGATTATAGAGACAATAAAGTAAGTAATAAGTAGTTCAAAACCATTTTGGCAGTCAAAAATAAAAAACTGTCAATTGAAAGTCATAAAAATTACAAAATTTGGCCCACTGGGTATGTCTACCAAGTAAAATTAATGCATAAATGTCTTAAACGATCAATATTTAGATGTTTATTGTTCTTGAAAGTGAAATTATTACACCAATTTTATCTCATAATTAAGATTTTCTAATATAAAATAATATATTCTTATACTTTCTCATACAATTCAAGAATAGAGGACGAAAGGGTAATAGCCCGATAACTATTACATTCATTTTTTGGTTTACTAGCACCTTTGTATAATGTTAATATAGTACAACGCTTTAGTGCTGTAGGAACATAACTATTACAATACATTAAGTCAAATAAAAAAGTTAAATAAGGTTTTACCATAAAACCACCATGAATGAGGTGTTCATTACATACACGGTCAATACCACACATTTTGCCAGTTTTTATTGTAGATAATGCAGACAGCACCTCATCTTGAGAAATGTGGTCTCCATCAACTAGAATAGACTATTCCTTCAATCAATATGTTAGTTGTATGTGTAATGATATTATAGTGTGTGGTGTCATACGTGTTGCATTCAGTATCAGCGTAGAGGGAAGCAAAGTGCCGACCCCATTCATAGCAAATTGTTTCAGGGCTAACTTCACTGGAAGTATTTATATGTGCTGTTTTTCTTTTTCTATTAAATAATCTCCAAAGTAATGGACTACCAGATGCATTATCGATATCATCATTAACTTTTTGTAACTAAACAAGTGAACTTTCTCTATTTGACTTTCGAAATATTCGTTTAACTTCCTTATATTCTCTTTATGTTAAGAATGTATTACCTCTTGGCCTGACCGAATCAATCAATCCAAGCCCTACGTGTGCATCTCATAACCGCATGCGATTGTGGAGTTAGACAAACCGATTACAATAGCAGAGCTTAAAACTGACGTTTTATCGCAAAATACCGGAAAAGCAAGTGGCCCCGATAAGATTTCAGCAGAGATAATAAAGGCATCTTTTGAAATAATAAGTGCAATTTTATTAAATATCGTCAATCATTTATTCGTAAATTCCACTTATCCTGAAAAATGGGCATTTGGTTATATTGTACCTTTATTTAAAGGTGGAGACTCGATTGACCCTAAGAATTATAGAGGAATAACGTTAAATAGCATTCTATCAAAAGTATATTCACAAATAATCTATACGAGATTGAAATTATGGTATGAATAAAATAACAATATCAATGATTGTCAATTTGGTTATCAAAAGAACAAAAATACAGTTGACATATTACATTCAATTATTGCTCAAGTTTTAAATTCAGGAAAAAAACTCTACACAGCTTTCATAGACTATGAAAAATGTTTTGATAACACAAACAGAGCTTTCTTGTGGCATAAACTAACTTGTCAGGGTATCAGTACTAAAATGGTCAATGCACTTAAAGCTATGTATTCGTCTGTTAAGTCTGCAATCAAATTCAATGATGAAATATCTGCTAACATTGATTCATTGACAGGTGTCAAGCAAAGCAATTCAAATTCAAGTTTACTTTTAATAATGTTTGTAAATGACATTCTTAATAACATAAATTGCAATCTTGACGGAGTGTTTACAATAAAACAATTACGCCTCTTTTTGCTGCTGTTTGCTGATTACCAGACTCTATTTGCAACATCAGCATCAATCTTACAATCGATGCTAAATGACATTGAATATTATTGCAATAAATGGGAAATGAAAATTAACATAAATAAAACCAAAGTAATGAACTTTGAAAAAAGTAGAATCCCGACAACACATTACTTTTTCTTGTATAATGAAATAATTGAAATTGTGAATTGTTTCAAATACTTAGGAATTTATTTCTACAAAAACTGTAATTGGCTAAGGTCTCAAAAAAGGTTAGCTGAAAATGCTTCTAGATCATTACATGGTTTCATTTCTGTTTTCAACAAATTTGAGTTCAGTATAAATAAAAAATGTGAATTACTTGACTCATTAGTATTACCTGTCATTCACAATGCCCCTGACATATGGTCATACCATATCGGCACAGATGTAGAAGGTATACACAACAAATTCTGTAGACGTATTCTATGTGTTAGAAAATCAATTAATTGATCAAGTATATATGGAGAACTTGGACGAGTACCTTTAAGAATTATAAGACAATGTAACATGATCTGCTATTGGTTTAAAATACTAAAATAACCAGATAATAATATCACCAAATTTGTATACAATATGCTTAAAAATGATGCTAATAACAATATTAATTATACAGGACTTAATTGGGCCCATCATGTTAGCACTCACTAGGAAATAACGACTTGTGAATACAACAAAACAGTGAATTAATAACATTTTGTTCATTAAATTAAAACAACGCATATTTGATCAATACTACCAATCTTGGTATTCAAACATTAACAATTCTGAACGTCTGTCCAATTACAGATTATAAAAACATTCATTCAATCAAGACGATTACTTAAACAATATACATGATAGAAAATTAAGAATAGCATTATGCAAATTTCGAACATCATCTCATAATTTAGACATAAAAAAAGGAAGGCATCGTAATATCCAAGGACCAGAAAGAATATGTAAGTTATGTTATCAAAATGTAGTTGAAAGCGAATACCACTTCCTTCTCGTATGCCCCTTTCTCTATATTTTGCGTTCAAAGTTCTTAAAACCGTATTTCTGCAAGTGGCCAACAATTAACAAATTTACAACTCTTATGTCTTCTACAAATAAAAAAAAATCTTTAATATTGCTAAATTCATCTATTATGCTAATAAAAGAAGAAATGAAGCTATCACAAATATTTAATACAATACATTCTGTTCTTATATACTAACAATCTTTATACACAATTAATGGAATTCAACGCTTTTGATAGTTATCGTAGCTAGCCTGTAGCATACACATTGTGCTATCCATATGGATTTTTAGATAATTTAATAACAAACCTTCTCAACACTATCTGACTTATTGAAACTACAACATCACATTACATTATATTCTCTGTATTTTGTTTTTTGTACTGCTTGTACATTATTGCAAATAAAATATGTTGTATTGTAGTGTATTGTATTGATTGTCTGAGACTGGCAGACCAATATGGTTTTAAGTATGAGCGAAAATTTGAATGGGGTAAATGATCTGAGAAGACTTTGGTGATATCTGTCGAAATGCACTAGTATAGATTGTCTATAACACCGAATATATCATTAACTGGTAAATGGTCTACAATGTCTTTAAGACGACTTCTGAGATTTAGCTCATAATTGAGAAGTTGTGCCATTTAACCGACATATCAAGATATGGTGTAAAGTTTTCTTAACATATTAATTCGATGTTAAATACTATTGGACGGTGGGATGAGACATTAATACAATTATCGTCCAGAATCATACAATAATTAATGAAATACGATAGCTCATTAGAAACGATAAAAAGTTGAAGAGCTTTTATCATACGAAACATAGCTCGAGTTTGCACCGAAATAAATATGTGAAGTTGTTATATTAAACATATTGAAGAGAGATGTTAATTCGCATAATGCGGACCTTGATAAAGGGGTTACCGTTCAAATGCTCATTAAAATCGCCCATCAATATGACTTCGCTTCTTTGTAAATATAAACTAATCAAATCATGCAAAATCTCCAAAATGCTCACGATAACGACTAATACTATGATTAGAGCTCGGCAAATATACCTGTATGATATACATGTAGGAGTCACGTGCCATCCGTACATGCACACCCATGATCCTGTCACAGTATATACACAGAGGCGAAATCATATGGTTTAACTTCTTATTCCACATCAAAGTAGTGCCACCTTTTCTAACTTTTCTGTTGCTGTACAAATTAAGATCAGAATCGCATACACCCTTCCCATTAAAAGCTGGATGTATGCTATTCAGAAAATGCAAATCAGACGGAAATAACCAATGCTCGGAAATACTGCATATATCAATTGATTCAGAGTCAAGGACATTACTGAGATAACAAGCAAATTCAGAGAATTATGGTCCCCCGCTTTGGGGGTCTTATTGGTTGGGTTGCAACGCTTCCTGGCATATTGTAACTGTCTTTTCTGTCTAGAGAAGGCTTTATTGTTTATAGTAATATGTCAGTACGATATGCGCATCTACACTTGGTGGTGATCCTTCCTATAAAGTTTCATCAAATTCCAAAAAGCGGTTGCAGAGAAATAGCCCGGAAAAATGAATTTAGTCATACATAGCCGGATGGTGGGGTAAAGGGCCATAACTCCGTGAAAAATCATCCAACCGGAACGCAAACACGATATGCGCATCTACACTTGGTGGTGATCCTTCCTATGAAGTTTCATAAAATTCCAAAAAGCGGTTGCAGAGAAATAGCCCGGAAATGAATTTAGTCATACATAGCCTGATGGTGGAGTAAAGGGCCATAACTCCGTGAAAAATAATCCAACCGGAACGCAAACACGATATGCGCATCTGCACTTGGTGGTGATCCTTCCTATGAAGTTTCATAAAATTCCAAAAAGCGGTTGCAGAGAAATAGCCCAGAAATGAATTTAGTCATACATAGCCTGATGGTGGGGTAAATGGCCATAACTCCGTGCAAAATAATCCAACCGGAACGCAAACACGATATGCGCATCTACACTTGGTGGTTATCCTTCCAATGAAGTTTCATAAAATTCCAAAAAGCGGTTGCAGAGAAATAGCCCGGAAATGAATTTAGTCATACATAGCCTGATGGTGGAGTAAAGGGCCATAACTCCGTGAAAAATAATCCAACCGGAACGCAAACACGATATGCGCATCTACACTTGGTGGTGATCCTTCCTATGAAGTTTCATAAAATTCCAAAAAGCGGTTGCAGAGAAATAGCCCGGAAATGAATTTAGTCATACATAGCCTGATGGTGGGGTAAAGGGCCATAACTCCGTGCAAAATAATCCAACCGGAACGCAAACACGATATGCGCATCTACACTTGGTGGTGATCCTTCCTATGAAGTTTCATAAAATTCCAAAAAGCGGTTGCAGAGAAATAGCCCGGAAATGAATTTAGTCATACATAGCCTGATGGTGGAGTAAAGGGCCATAACTCCGTGAAAATAATCCAACCGGAACGCAAACACGATATGCGCATCTACACTTGGTGGTGATCCTTCCTATGAAGTTTCATAAAATTCCAAAAAGCGGTTGCAGAGAAATAGCCCGGAAATGAATTAAGTCCTACATAGCCTGATGGTGGGGTAAAGGGCCATAACTCCGTGCAAAATAATCCAACCGGAACGCAAGCACGATATGCGCATCTACACTTGGTGGTGATCCTTCCTATGAAGTTTCATAAAATTCCAAAAAGCGGTTGCAGAGAAATAGCCCGGAAATGAATTTAGTCATACATAGGGGTAAAGGGCCATAACTCGTCAGGGTCAAGGTCACAAGGTCAAACAAATTGGTATTGATGGAAAGGGGTTGTCACAAGGAATACACATGTGAAATATGAAAGCAGTACCTATTACGGTTCAGAAGTTATGACCAAGGTTAAAGTTTTTGTGACAGCGTGACTGACGGACTGACGGACTGACGGACGGACTGACGGACTGACTGACGAATGAGAAATAATAGTCCCCAGCTTTCGCTAAAAGCGGGGGACAATAAGCACTGGACATATGGCCAGTGACATTCCATGTACATACATTTAAATTAAACATGTTTTAAAAGTAATTTCACAACATCCTTAAAAATGTATTTAATACGTGGATCAACAATATAAAAATGAACGAAACATTCGTAACAGTCGCAGGGTTTGTATATGTTGTATTTATAAACAAAGCGGATATAGATACATGTATTTAATGAAGTCTTCTTGCTAAAATTTATTTATTTATTGGGGTTTTACTCCGCTTTCAACAATATTTCAGTTATATCACGGCGACAGTTCACTTATTCATGATCCCTGGGTAAACAAACCAGTACTAGGCTAGAAAATGTGCCTTACCCAAGGCCACTCCACCATGACCGTAGTGCCGCGACCGGGGATCGAACCCGGGACACCCTGTTTCGAAATCCCCGACGCTAACCACTCGACCACAGCGGATTCCCTTTCTTGCTAAAAACCGGTGATTAGCACTGAATAACTGGACTGAGCTAGATAAACACAAAATGTAATTATACACGTATAGTGAAAACATGGCTGTACGAAACCGAAAGAGCAGTATGCTCGATAGTTTGATCAGAAGGAAAATACAAGGACTACATGTTGAATACAATAGATAATTTTTTTTATTATCCATTACTTTCATCGTAAAAATGTAACATAACATTGAAAGGAACATTATTAAAAACCGTGAAAACCAAGTATCAACATCACTTTTTAGATCCTGGCTGATGATACTCAAATACGCTAATGAATTCAAGATTTCGATATGGTAGGTATAAAATATACACGAAATAACGATGAGTACAGACATGATGAATAACGAATACATTCGTATATAATCCTCATTACTGCACACACGTAAAATATGGGAGATATGCATGATTAGTTATTGTGTACATGGCGATCCACGCTCATTCCGTCACTGGGATGACTCCGATCAAGACGTCCGTGCATGTTATTTCGGAATTGTCTTTGATCAACATGTGAGTTTCGACTATGCCTATCTTTATATTGAATGTCAGCATTCTCATACTGGGAATCCTGACATTCAATATTAACAATGTAAACGAGTGATTACATGCGTGTGTAGATCGTTATTAGCGTATTGATTCGTAACGCGATCACCACCGTTTTCATTACCCCCCTCAAAAGTGTCATTGTAGTACAAGCCGGAATTATCATAATTCCCTTCATCAATACTGAGTACTATTATAACTTTGAGTTTGTCTATCACTCGACTGTTTGTTGTATTGTGATTTTTGTGGCTTAACACATAGCTTTTGGTATCTACTTTTATTTACCCATGCGCGGCAAGTTATACCCTCCGGCCAAAACCCTTCTTCTGTTAACAAATGACTGTTTGGTACTTCAACATTTAAACGAATGATTACAGAATATTTATTCCTCAGTGGAAACATTCTTTACATAGTCACTTTGATTCCAATTTGGTTATTAGATCAGACCGTTTAGTTTTACGTACTATGAATTCTTCAAATATTCGCCGTATACAGCATTGTTTTCCCTTTGCTCCGTTAATAGTTTCTGATCTAAGAGTTGATCATGAGAGGCCTGTGATTCACGATTGAACTGTTATGTTTTAAATTGACCTGTACTAATCTAGACATGTATTTTCTTTTGTGTATATTCTCCGACACTCCCGTTTTTGGGGGACGTTGATCATTTCTAAAACCAGTTTGAGCTGAGTTGCTGATATAATCCTTATTTGTCACTGCATCACTATAGGACTTAATCCGAAGTTGATTATCTTTATTGATTGTGTTTTGTTGTGGGTACTCTGAACCCGTAGAGAATCGAGATTGGTCACAAACACCCTTATCATGACATTGATCCCTATAAACTAATTCACTATAGGACTCTTTTCGAATATGGTTTACCGGAATGTGTGTGTTTTGTTGTGAGTACATTGAGCCCGTAAAGATGTGTGTAATATTATAATCACCTGTATCATAACGTTGATCAATTTTTGATTTACTTGGTTAGGATTATTTTGTTGTTGGTACTCTGGACCTGTAGAGATGCGCGATTGACTACGAACAACCTTATCATGAACTTGATCACTATACACTAAATCACAATAGGTCATTTTTCCAAAATGGTTCAGAGGATAAGCTGTTGTTTGTTGTGGGTTCTCCGTTCTTAATACTTCACAAGACTTGTTATATGAATCATCAGTCTTAGCTACACTTCTTTCATACCCCTATAAACAACAACAACAACATTGTTAGCATGTACCAGGCAGGCTTTATAGAATATGAATATTCGGAACACACTTTCTTCAAAACATCCGCGTCTATAGGGTACTTTTTATTTACTGGTTTCGATTAAGTTCGTACTGATACTGATCGGTCATGCTAACTAATGTGAAATAATCATCATGTATTGCAACGTCATTACATCTCAATGAACTGATCTGGCCAAAACTTTCTGTGTAACATGAATTGCTTCTAAGTCTCCGCGTCTATATGATCCGTTTTATTTAGTGCTTCGATAAAGCTCTTTTAACCGCTTTTGACAAAATTGTTTTCCGTTGGAATGGGAAGTCCCTTTAAGCAATGTGCCCACTTAATACTGTATACATTATATAAATATCATATGCCAGTGTGCGTGATATTCATATTGTCAACCGAGAAACAGAATGTCACGCGAGGCGCAGCCGAGTCGTGACATTCTGTTTCGAGTGTTGACAATATGAATATCACGCACACTGGCATATTGATATTTATTTTATTATACCGAGACAGTCTAAAATGTCTTCTACGGTTGTTGTTGTTTTACAAAATGACAGTCTAAAATGTCTTCTACGGTTGTTGTTGTTCTCTTTTTCGCTGTCCTATTGATCACGTGTTAACATCGGTATTGATATGCAAAATTGTCCTACGCTGGTCTATGGGAGTTTAACGTTGTAAATAAAAGAGAGGTATAATAATTGCATATATCACATTGAATGAACATTGTTTGTCAATTTGTTCTGTGAGATATAATAAAACCAGTATCGAAGATACGGGAATTGCACTTCCACCTTTCGACACAATAAAACGCCTCCACTTGTCGAGGTTCAGTATGTACTGTTTTTGTTTGCCGCGTCACTTTTTGTGTGAACTAGTTGTTCTGCCATTTTCTATGTACATGACCAATTTGTTCCGCTGGTATACAACTCGGTATATACCAACTCATTCACAGTGTCCTCTAAACATAAACCTGAAATAAATAACTGTTATATTAACAATTAGCAATTACTTTTATTGCTAATAGCCCGAATTTAACAGGCCGTCCGTTGATAATTCAGTTACTATTGTAATCAGTAACAACTCTATCGACCGTGCGTGGACCCCATCGTTTGTCTAAATATCTAAACAACCGGTCAACAACAGACCAATCATCACTATCGTGACATCTGCTTAGTAAATCTGCCTCATACTTCGAGCTTCTAGGAATCCATCAATAATCTACATATATCATTGGCGCTGTAAACAAGGTTGTCTACTACAAGTACTGAAAATACTAAAAACATTTTTTATTGTCACTGTTTACCAAAATATGACGTTCTTCCAGACGTTCACTTCTAAGAATTCATCCATAATCGACAGAAATAATACTGTTTCTATATATATCATTGGCGCTTCTAGCTATTACCTATAAACAAGGTGTTCTACTACATGTACTCAAAATACTCAAAACTAATATATGACGCCCTTCCAGACTTTCACTGAGATAACAAATATCTATGTACAGCTTCTAGCTCTCTCCAAGTACAGCTTTTAGGCTCTCCTCTAGAGACCAACTTCCTATAAGTGAAATGTCCAATTGACTATGTATATCATAGATCGGACATGTTCCTTCTCTCCGACAGTGCCTCTGCACTAACCCTCACAGGTGTATTCCAGCTTACTTGCTGATTCAGACACTTAAATAGCGCGAGTTCTAAGCCGAACGACTGGACCAATCGTGTATTTCATCGAAATCAGTTATCCTATTACTCGCGCGAGATCGCGTGCGAATATAAAATATGTTCCATTTGAAACCCTCTTGATAATAGACCCATTGCTGATTTAAGAACCAGATATCCTTTCTTCTGTGACTGATAAAGTAAACGTAACTCGTATTCCATAAGTAACATAACCATACAATTATTTATTTAACTAAATACATTTGTCGTCTGCTAAAAGGAATTCGAACTTTTCAATGTCCTTTTTTAACATATTCCCAGTTCATATGTTTGCAAATATATACTGTTACCACCTAAACCGTCATCTAAAAATGATAATAGACCCATTGCTGATTCAAGAACCAGATATCCTTTCTTCTGTGACTGATAAAGTAAACGTTACTCGTATTCCATAAGTAACATAACCATACAATTATTTATTTAACTAAATACATTTGTCGTCTGCTAATAGAAATTCGAACTTTTCGATGTCCTTTTTTAACAGGTATTCCCAGTAGTTCATATGTTTGCAAATATGTACTGCTACAGCCTAAACCGTCATCTAACAACATGACTTTCTCATGACTCAGCGACCTCCATCGCTTTACCACAAAACGAAGTACTTTGGTAAATATCGCCTCTGCTACTGAGATCCCGAACGGAAGAACGTTGAAAATATAGTATGATTGTTTCGAGAACCTATGGAAACCCGAAAGATGTTCGATGCGGCTCGAACATTTCAATGTGGAAGTACTACGCTGTACTGGACAGATCTCGTGCAACACTGATATTCAAACTTTACCTTGTATTCAAATAAGTTCTTATTCATATGCCAACAGTCTAAAACAAGACGAGGCTTATTCGATTCATTAAACGATACTGCCTATAGATTTACCAATACTCATGTTTACGTTTTTAAACATCCCACTGGTGAAATAATATCTCTATTATACCGTCTCTTTTTATGATGCCTTCTGAAGCCAAATTAGCTTTACTACTGGGCATACAAAAGGAACAATCTAGAATTGTACTTATCTGACAATTGAAGCTTATACCTCTAGTACAAAGTTACTTTTATTTTCCCTATACTCAATATAACGTTTTAAACATTCCACTGGTGAAATAATATATCTTTATTATACCGTCTCTTTTTATGATGCTTTCTGAAGACAAAGTAGCTTTATTATTGGGCCTACAAAAGGAACAATCTAAAATTGTACTTATCTGACAAATGCATCTCTCTCGAGGCTGAAAATCTTTGCCTCTTACTGCTTTCGACTACTATGTTGGTTTTCCCATGTGGCTGCGGGTTTGTTGATGTGATAGTAGTCTGTGTGCTGCACCATACGTGACATATCGGCGTGTTTTTGTTTGCTTTGCTTCATCTTCCGGTGAGCGTGTACTAGCTTCAACCACGCGCGTATCAACCCTCTAAGGCGGCTGGTAATTAAAGTTGACAGCCTTAGAGTTTCCATCTGCGAAAGCATATTGTTCTGCTCATCCATGATAACACGTGGTCCTCTTCTACGAAATTGAACACGTCTTGCCTGTACGTGACTGACTGGTAGAATGATTTGCTTACACAAACTGCGCACGGGTTCACCAGTGCGTAAATAACATACCCACAATTCAAATCACATGTCGCTAAGACAACATTTTCTCTCTATACTTCGCACCGCGAGAAAATACTATTCACAGCGATTGGGGAACACGTGATAACGGTCGATGTAGATGGAGATTGACCCATTGACAAGCCGACAGACGCGGCATGAGAAACGACTTCTTCTTCATAAACAGATTGAACTGTTTTATCTAGATCATATAATTTTGACTTAATTTTTCCAAAATTGTTTTTCTAATCTACGCTGGATACTTTTGATACAAGCATTTAGATCTTTAAACATTGTTTCGCATTGATCATTGTTGTTTTTAACCTCATCCGTAAATGATTTGACACTAGATTTAAAACTATATATTCCCGAAAATCTTGCATCCTTTATTCGAGATATAGCTTGACCATTTACCTTAACATCTAAGGAGATTTTATCAATTTCTCATTCGTCTCCCTTCTTAAAGACATTATGTCTTTTTTAACGGCGCTTAATTCATCAGATACTTTGTTTACTGAAGAGTTCTTCACTTCCTTAAGCTTAATGCTTAATGCCTGGCATTGAATTAAAATGTTTTTCAATAAGTCAATTTCACTCATGCAGTGACTAACATCATGGTTTGAGAGGGTACTATTACTATCCAAATTATTTTTCAGTGTGTCATAGGGAGCACCTCCAAGTACAGACACTAAAGTATAAATGTCACCAGCAAGATGGCCCTATCATTTTTCCGCCTTTTAGCCTGAGTCTTAGTAGAAAAAGGAGAACCTTCAGCATTTCTGCATGCTTCTAATGCCGCTTCACACATTTCTTCCAATCGATCTTCTCTTCTAGACGCTTCCGTATGACACGGGAAAGAAAATCTGATTTAGTCAAGTTGACAAAATATTCTTGTAATTTACTGATTTACTGATTAACGGCCAATTTCTGTTTTTTGGCGGTGATTTGTAGGTACATATACTATCATAAAGATTGTGTACATTGTCGTCATTTACCGTTATCCGCTCCGCCTTGAGTAATTCCTTTACCAATGTTTGTGAACTGTCGCTTGTGTTGTTGCAACCAGAAATTTCACTAGCGTCAGATAAACGCATCTGACCCGTTGTGGGTTGGGATGCGCCATGGTTATAACACTCGATTTTCATATCATCATTAATATCAGCATGAACATACTGTAAAGTATGCATGTTATATAAACACATGTGTTTATGGTTAATGATAGCCATCATAATAAACGGAACCATTATTGTAAAAAAGGCTCACCTCGATACTTAAAATAGGATTCCGCCTTTTGTGAAACAATGGAATTCACATAAGGTCCAAATTTAGGTCACAAAATCACATATTCTAGGACAAATTATGAAACATTTATCCATATGATATATTCCCTCAGTCATTTACACAATTCCATACTGATTGTCTGTTTTATTATATTGAGTTTGATCATTTATTCTTCCATTAACTGATCAGCACGACTTGCTTAAACCGGAACCGGAACACGGAACTGGCTACTGACACATGGAGATACATGAAATGCCGATGAATTGATAAATAAATAAAATTAGAAATAAAAGATTTTTTTTAAGCTGAATCGGAATATTAGCTAAAGATACATATCTCCCCTTAATTGTCAAGACATTTTGATTTAACTTTTTTTACAATCATTATTTCTAGCAACGTTAACAAAAATGTGACACTATAACTACGATCATGTTCTATCTTGTGTCAAACCAGAACGCTATGTCACGAAAATGATCCCCTTGATTCAGACCAGAACGTGAAGTTAAGAGTAACGTCTTTTTTTAATTTTATATTGCCATTTGTTGAAGCATATCTTGGAAGACCAGACCGATTAATAGTGGAACCATAATAATAGTTCAGGCCGTCGTGCGTCTTCATCTTGTTTGGAAATACAATACTATACGGATTGTGTTAACATAACGTCATATTGACCATCAGTTTTGCTGTGTTCTATTTCTACATATTTTAGATAAAACACACTGTATAAGTATGGAGATTACACACGTAGTAGTTAACGAAATAATATTATGATGAGAACAACTATTTTATCCGTTTTGGGGTTACATTTCATAAGTAAGTTAACATTATTTTTAACATTATTATAATAAAAGATCGTTTCTTAAAGGAAAACCCTATTTAAAAACTGCCATCAAAATACAGTTAAAGCTCATAACACCATTTAATATGCGAATGCCTTTATACGACAGAGCCTGATCTGTGTTACCTATGTATACATAAATAATATGGTTTAGTCTTGCTCTGAAATATGTGGCTGTACACTTTATATCCGTGATATGAATAAAGAAATTCATTCAGCAAGATGATTTTGCACATATCATCGACCTGATTAAATGTTGATGTTTATAAACTAGCAATGCCAAATAAAAGCCAAATGATTTACTTTTAGATAGTCGAGCAATGGATCTATATGGCAGAATTGTTAAATTGACAATATAATCAATTATATATATATAAATTTACTATTTCATTAGTTTGTTTAAAGCTTAATTAACTGACAAAATACTAAGTTAAAATTGAGATTCATATTTCATAAGGGTTCTTTCCAATACATTTTGAAACCTAATGTATTCATCTGGACTTTCGAGTCGATTTAGTAAAATTACCAAAATTGAGTCCATGTAGAATAAATAAAAATATATACTTTCCTTGTGATAATTTATGTATGCAATTCATACATATACGCTGTAAATGTAAGTCCCATGTTTTTTTATTATAACTAGAATTGTACACCAATAATGCGTATTCATGTTGGAGAAACAAACACTTCGAAGTTATCGATCAGCCTTCAAACCATTATCCAAAAAGGTCATATGGTACTTGTTATGTATGGTTGATAACTTAAAACCCGTACCAGGGAAATACAATGTGCTCAGTTTATCAGCCTGATTTTAACAAGACATTATAATGAATGTTCTAATAACCGTGACCATTTTCAAATGTTCTAAATTTTACACAATATATCTAGGCTTCCTTCTTATTCATCAATAAAACCATGAATATAATAATGTTATAAGTATAAGTATTTTTGCCAAAAAAAATTGACCGTGGACACACCAATACATCATTCAAATACCATATGGTTTACATTTATTGACCGCGCACAAGCGCAAACAACATTCGTGGACACATGTGTAATAACCATAATGATGCACGCGTTTGTTCGGGGTCAGATACGCTTCTTTATAACTCAATAAACTGGGACATATGGTATTTGAATCTCCCAATCAAATACAAGCTTTTATCTAGCTCACATAGATCGTGTTCGTTAGGCCAGGACAATTTAATTTTTTCCCTGGTAAATCAAGACAAAGACATTCATGAAGGTAAAGTTTTAATCTTGTTTCGTGTCAGCCGTTGAATTTTGTATTCATTTGCCCGGGGTCAATTCATTTCCATAATACCATGAAATACTATTAATGAAAAGTTACTCTACTCTTTGTTTGTATAAATGATCAGAAAACATAGATTTATTACGTTTTATTTTCAAGAGAGTGTGTTTAAAGGGTTTAATAAATGTATATACTGAATTTCGTAAACATGCCTTGTTATGGTTCTTTAAATGTTGGGATCTATCACATTTTTGAAGTAACTGGTGACAAAACAACAATGTATGGTTGTGCATGATACAATGTACCGTCAGCGATAATAACCAAATAGAAGGCATATGCTTGTAATAGCCTCGGATTACATGTACCCGTACATTAATATATCTTTAATTTGTTCGATTAAGATGACAAGGTAATAAGGTGGCAATACACAGTTGAAAGCAGATTTTCTGCTTCCTGACGACACCCTAACTGGTATAATTAAATGGATTTTCCTGTATCAAGGAGAGCCATGTTTATTAGAAAATGACTTGAATTCACACTTTCAGTCAATTTTATGGAACGAATTGGCCACATAAGTGGGTTATGCAGGGGGTTAGTGTATAACTGAAGAACTGCTTTGGTTCTCAATACAAAACTGAATGTGTGGACACAGTCAGAAATAGCATGTTTCCAGCTCCATTTCAAACAATTTTGAACGTGAAAACTGGTATTCAAATGTACCTCTTAATTCACGCAAAGTTCCGCAGGCAGTGTTGTCACACGCATGTCCCAAACAATATAAACCAGAAGGAGAAGAGGGTTCAACCGCAGAAGTCAAACCCATGCTGATAGACTGCTTTTCACATTTATAAACATTACAATCAACCATTCACCCGAAATGTACCTAAAACTTACTATTTATGATTTGTTTATATTTGACTCTGGCAAAATTCCGAATATTCCGACTGCAACTGTTATATTTAAAGTTTAATAAAATTATACATATCAATTCCTTAAGGCGTCCAGTTAATGAGGAACTAATAGTATATACACTGCTGACAGGCAGTAACACAGCAGAGATAAGAAATTAACAAAACAAACAAACATACACATTTACAATTTTTCCTTTGACCGCCTTTAAATCGTCGCTTGGAAATAGTTAAGATATCAAAATAGACAGATATCGAGGAATAGAAAATGCCTATATCTTTCACAGTGTACCTTTATAAACGCAGATTATAGTATATACGTTTTGATATGTTTTACAATAACTACAATAGTCACAACGCATTTAAATATCTTTTTTTCTCTCATCATTTATGCAACTTACATGTATATAAAAAATGTATCTAAAAGTTGAATATGTATCGCAAAGTTATTCCTTGTTCAATACTTCGGCCGGAATGGCTTATTCAGGATATTACAAAGATCACAAACCATGTATCATGTGGGGATCAATATCGACCAGTACATACACACAGTCTGATCTAGTATAATACTACATTGCAGATATATTCTATAACAATTTTTGTTAGCATGAATATAGAGCTAATAGATAGGAATGTGGCGTCTTACATTTTGATCCCACCATTTACAGCTGGGAACGACATTGCTTCATTTGACGTTACACCACAACGAATTGTTACGAAAAGGACGTGACGACTTCGTACCTGCCATGTCAGTCATCAAGTTCAATGCTTTCAAGAGTGATGTAACATAGGGTGTAATCTTATTAAAATCCGGATGAAGGCCTTTCACTGAAAAAATGGCCGAAATAATGAATAAAATAATGTTTATATAAGAATATATGCAAGAAGTAAGTGAATATGTTTTCAAATGATATTTCGTACTTGGGTTTACCAGTTTTACTGGTATAATAATATAATGTTTATAAACTGCGAATTTCACTCGGTTTTACAATCGTTTAGTTTGTAATTTTTACAATTCGTTTGAATACTCAATGAGTAACAATATCAATTCAAGTGTACCTTCGTGAATATCATTTCCTATTCCTTATTCCTTATTCAAAAGTGAAGTTGGTTATTTATTCCTTGTTCCTTATTCAAATATGAAGTTGGTTATTCACAGGTGCACATGAACTATGCTTTACCATAACAGGTATTTAATTTGTTTCGTATTCATGGATTGGTCAGTGGTTGTCTCGTGTAGCTTTGCTTATATCCTTAATGGTAGCTGTGTCGGACGTTTTAATGAGACCAAAAGTGAGTTCATAAACGAAAATATCAGTGGTCAAGAAAGTTTCTATTCGCCCAGTTATATTATGGCGCTTAAGTAATCTATCCAGTCTGTCATTGTTCGCAGCGGCGATGGCACCCCCTGCTCGTAAGGAATGAAAGCAATACATCTTAACATCTTGAGCTTCCGTTTTCAAAACATTAAAAATTATACCTCGGTAAAAACTATACGATAAACACTTCCCACTGTAACTGACTTTATAACTTAGTTGTGTAGCACTTACTTGGTGGAAAATGAAATGATCTGACGTCGCATCGATCTTAATCCATGCGAAATACATTTCCAAATTAACAACCAAGACAGATTCGTTTTTTGAAATATAAACACATACACCTTCCTGGTACTTATCCGTTTTACTTTATTCAATACAAATCGACAGATAACTATCAACAAATATAACATTCTTTCTTTTAAGGGCGAGAGCTACAACCCTTATTATCAATCCCTCTATAGTCCATAGATCGGAAAGGCAATCGCCTTGACGATAGCTACATATCGCCTGCAGTTCTAAAGGCTGCCACGCCTGTAACAGGTTATTCCATTTCGTGCAGTTCTTTAGTATATCTCTGAAAGAACAAATGTATATAACATAAATAGCGTCGAAATATCATATCAATTGAATTAAGAATTTCCCTATGATTGAACCTAGGAATACAGTTCTTCTAGCGGTAAGTCAAACCAGAAAATCCAAATACTAATGCGTGCACTATGAAAACAGGGGAGATAACCAGTGTTCGACATTTGCATTTTCATAACGCATTACTGTCCCTTACCTAGCATTTTTCCTCCCTTTTCCACTATAGTCAATATATAAAGATAACATTCTGAATTTCGAATCTTAAGGACCAAAAATGCCTTCTCCATTTTAACATCTTGTATAAAATTCTTTTGAAGTAGCAATAATATAAAATCTTGAAACAATGACGAAAATTCTCCATCGAAATATCATAACATTGGCCAAAAAGCAGCTGATTCCCATTCCGGGACTACTAGCACTCCCCGCGCATAGAACACTTTCATCTTCCCTAGCATTCGGGGTATTATAGTGATAGGTGGGAAAAGAAGTCCACATCCTTTTCCTCCAGTCATAATTAAATGCATCCACTCCTAACGTTCCATTACACCAGAATCTAGAGTAGAAATGAGACAATTTAGCATTGTACTCTGACGCCAAGTAATCAATTTCTTTTTTATCAATTGATTTGCTTCGTGATGGATAGAAAATAGTATTGTATCCCTACATTATTGCATACTTTCATATTGTTCCGTTCACTTTGCATTGAATAAAGTGGTCATGATTCATCGATCATGACCGCTGTCAAGGAGTGATCATGACCGTAGATAAGGACGTGCAAATATTCTGCATAATTTAAAACATGCTAGGGACTACTTTTTTATGTAAACAAACATAGCTGACCTAAATATCATTTTTAAACTTCACGGGACTTTGTAATGTTAAATTCTCATATAATAATCATGGACAATTTCTTACAGTCTCATGCTAACAGTACGTTTTTGACCGGATAACAGTCTAAAACGCTCGTCAAAAATGTTGGTTATGCACGTGCATGACGTCATTTAAAACATTACCGTCTTAATTCAACTTTTCAAACGGTATTTTCAACAAAATGACTACATATGTAAACAAACAGTTTGTTTCGATTTTCGAAGCAGATTTTTCAACTCTAGATATAAAAAAAATCCACAGTGTAAACTAAATAGTTTACAATATGAAAGTATGCACTATAAAGGTTATTGACCCTGTACTGTGAAATCATCGTTGGACCTCGTTCTTTGGCGAACGCAGCCTTGCAAGCTCGGCAACGTCAACCCAAGAACTCGGTCCAACGATGATTTCACAGTACAGGGTCAATAACCTATATTATATTATCTAGAATACATTTATTCGTGACAATCCTTTTCCAGAATTCAATATGTTCCCTTAACCTATTGTTCACAATATATTCCTTCTGACCTTACTCGTAATCGAAATATTCATGTGTAAACCAATTCATATTATAAAGACAACTATGTATAAAATACTCATCTTGTATATCCTGAGCACCGGGTGCAGCCATTTTACCCTTATGTTGTTGACACTCGTCCGCCTTACCCACATCATTTCGTCATTTTCTCGGATTTTCGGTCTTGTTGAAGCACGAGTCTGTTATAGGAACAGTTTCATCTAAAATGCGTGTTTTCTCCGCACTCGAAACAAGATCCGGAGTTTCTAATGGGCCCGTTTGCCTTTGTCCTCGAATTTTGGATACTAAAGCCTGTTAATTGTTGCTTATATCCTGACTAGCACTGTCCTCCTGTGAGCTCATGTTTAACAACCACGTGGAACTCAATGCAATGTCAGAAAAAAAGAAGAAAGAAAAAACACGTCTGAGTCGGTCAACTCCCCAACGCCGAATGATATACTAGCACAACGTGCACATACGAATTCTCGTGCACTCTAACAGTGCCACCTATCGGAGCTAGACCTAACAAGGGAAATCGATTTTCGTATAATTCGATACTCTCAAACGACGAACATTATCCGTTAAAATGTATCATATAGTGAAAAGTAATTGACCATGGATACATAGATACACCATTCTAACAAATAACGATAATGGATGTTCTTATAACCTAGTCCGTTTAAATGTGTCATATATTGAAAAAAAATTGGCCATGGATACATAAATACACCATACTAACAAAAAACGATAATGGATGTTCTTATAACCTAGTCCGTTAAAATGTGTCATATATTGAAAATTAATTGGCCATGGATACATAAATACACCCTTCTAGCAAACAACGATACTGGATGTTCTTAAAATCTAGTCCGTTAAAAGGTATCATATAGTGAAAAGTAATTGACCATGTATGCATAAATACGCCATTCTAACAATTAACGATAATGGATGTTCTTATAACCTAGTCCGTTTAAATGTATCATATAGTAAAAGGTAATTGACCATGGATACATAAACACATCATTCTAACAAATAACGATACTGGATGTTCTTATAACCTAGTCCGTAAAAATGTATCACATAGTGAAAAATAATTCATTCACCATGTATACATAAATACATCTTTCTAACAAACAATAGTAATGGAGGTTCTTATGTCCTAGTCAAAAGTTAAAATGTATCATATGGTGAAAAGTAATTGACCGTGGATACATGCATTCACCATTCGGACCACTGCACTTGGAAAAAGGTAGATATGGTAACTTCGTGAATGCTCGTCTATGTCATCCTAAGTGAATGATGAATTCATACTGATGCGGTCAATATATTCACAATACTGATCAAACAATAGTGATTGCATCGGTGGTGTACTTGTATATCTGTGGGAAGTCGCGCGTTCGATACCCGATCGGTGGTCATACCAACGACTTTAATAGTGGAATTAATGGCTTTCCCTCCTTAGCGCTCAGGGTTATTGGGTTAACATTAAGACTGACTAGATGGTGCCAGAGACTTTAATGCTAAGTTTACTGGAAATTTACGTCCCCGCGACGCCTATGTGTCCAGCCTATGTTCTATATTTAATCTAACTGTCGTTACTGATACTGATTTATGCACAGGCCCACCATACACATTTTACCCGTATACCGGTGCAAATCCCACACGCATAGACCACATATTACTCGATGAGGCTCTTGTGCAAAAGATGGTTAGTTGCTCCGTAATATCAGATGCTCCGTTGAATGTTTCACGGCACTTACCATCGACTGTCCACTTGAAAATCGTTCAAAACCCTAACAGGCATGTAACATCTGAAGCATTCCATAGAGTGGTGTATAAATGGAATAAAACACATGCACGTTGTGCTTATAAAACTAACTTATCGGATCTGTTGAAATCAGCTCGCATTGACTACAATGACATCGATAGTGCATATATGACTATAGTTGAGTGTATTTCGTCCGCATCAGAAAGTTGTTTGCCAAAACGTGGATATAGACCATTTATAAAACCCTACTGGTCACCTGCCTTGAAGGAGTCTCATAATAAGTTAAAGAACGCGCACCTAGCCTGGTCACAGACCGGTAAGGCGAAACATACTCTGGAATACTCAAACTACAAGGATCTTAAACGTAGTTTTAGAAGATCATTGCGCGCCGCTGCACATGATCACGAACAAACGGAACTTCAGAATATTGATAAACTCTGTGAAATAGACCAAAATTCCTTTTGGAAAATACTGAACTCCAAAAAGTCGCGCGGCAAAAGACGGGGTTGCGAAATAGTGTTTAATGGTAAAAAGGAGACAACTCTTGATGGTATGTTAAATGCGTGGTCTGCCTACTTTAGTGATCTGTATCAATTCAAAGAAAGTCCTGACTTTGATCACGAGTTTAAAACCCATGTTAACCACAAAGTAGACTCATACCTTTCATATAGAGATACTTCCATCGATTCAAAATTGTGTACTAATGTTGATACCGATGAGCTACAGACATTGATAAAAATGCTGCCGAACAACAAGAGCGGATCCATAGACAACTTAACGTACGAACACTTGAAATATGGTGGAATAGATCTGTCTGTCTGCCTTGCAAAGTTGTTTAATGCAATTTTCCACTGTGAAGTTATACCAACTAACTTTAAATCAGGACTTACAATCACTCTTCATAAAGGAAATGGCAAGCCACTTAACGACCCTAACAGCTACCGTGCTATTTCCTTGCTACCTGTTATTTCAAAGCTATACGAAAAACTTGTAATGAAACGACTTGACGAAAATATGCTTACGTCAAAGCTAAACGAGTTGCAATATGGGTTTCAAAAGAATAAAAACTGCAAAATGGTTTCCTTTATTGTACAGGAAGCCCGCGACTATTGTATTGAACGCGGAAGCCCTCTACATGTGTGTTACATGGACGCGAAATCTGCATTTGACCTCGTTTGGATACATGGGCTTATCTACAAACTGTTTAACTTTGGTGTCAAGGGCAAAATGCTTAGACTTATTTGGAACTCTTTCCAAGACTGCTCTAGTCGTGTATTAGTGAACGGACATTTGTCGAGCGTATTCAGGATCGAACAAGGAACCAGACAAGGCTCAATATGTGCACCGTTTTACTACACTGTATACGTTAATGCACTTCTGGAAGCACTCCAGGCCTCACCGTACGGCCTACGTATTTGTGATCTCCGTCTAGCTGCACCAACTCAGGCTGATGACATCGTTCTTTTATCACTATCAAGACGTGGATTAAATGAATTGCTAGCAATATGTTTTAAATACGCTAATAAGTGGCGCTACCTGTATAACCCCACAAAATGTGCTGCATCTATCCTAGACCGAAAAAGGCAGCGCCGTGGTCCGATAGTGCCTACAGTGTATGGAAGTACGGTGATTCCAGATACTGACTCATACAAACATCTGGGTATCGTCCAATCAACGTCCGGAAAACATCCATTTAATGCGGATCGAGTGAAACAAACTATCAGAGGCACGTTTATGTCTATAACCGGTATGGTGTCCGGAAGCACAGGTCCAAACCCGAGCACGGCAATGAAACTCTACAGATCGTGTGTACTACCGCGCGCTCTGTTTGGTTGTGAGCTCTGGAATGACATGACAGATACGGTTCACAAAAAATTGGAAGTAGCACACCACTTTTGTTTAAAACGAGCTCAGGGCCTTCCATTTACGACCCGGTCGGACATGGTTCTAGGCCTTGTTGGCGCTACTTCACTACATGCGTATATCGACAGTCAGAAACTGTTGTTCCTTGGAACGTTATGCCGTGTTCCCCCGAATGAAGTGTGTTACAAACTATATCTGCTGAGGTTATTTCAATACGATATCTGTAATACTACACATCTTGGTTTCGTCTCTGACATTCATCTAATACTGGACAAATATGACCTTACAGCGTACCTAGCAACGTTCAAAACATCTGGTGTTTTCCCTTCGAAACAAATTTGGAAAACTATGTGTTACCGAGCTGTACACGCACGCGAAGAATCAACCTGGGTTGACCGAATGGACGCTTCTTCGGACTTTACTACATTCAAACAGTGCCACAGTCACCTTCGCCAGTCAAATATTTGGACAGTAGCTAAGTTACACCCGTTTACATTGTCCCGCATGAAATTTCTGGCTAATATATGTTGTAAGCGACCACCAAACCAACCGGAAGTCTGTCTACGTTGTCAGCATCCGTGTCTGCAGGAAATAGAACATTTACTATTTGAATGTCCCCTAACGGACGGGCATCGACTATGGAACGAGTTCTATGACGAAAACCATTCATTAAGTTCTGATTTATGTGCTATGCTATTATGTTTACCTAGACACGAACTCATCACATACATGCTTGGCAAAATAGATGACAAACTTATCAATGTGTTAAAAGTCGAACTGTACCCTTCGTTTCTAACTATCTGTGCCGATCTCCTGACAAAAGTATACACTTAGAAATGTAACAAGACGCGTATTAAGAGCTTAGTGGTCACTTTACCAATCCCTCTGTTGTTGTTTCTATTTCGCTTTCGGAGAAAATTCAACCTATCCACATGCTGATCCTACTTGGGAACAGTGACCGCGTCACCTAAATATAGTATGTACTATCGAAGCCCTTTGGTTAAACTTATGAAAGAGCCTCGATAAGCACATACATATTGTACTTACTGTTAAACAGCTACTTTGTACTTATATAGCATTTGAACAGGTGGAGCCGGGTCACTCTAAAACAGACCTCAGAAACTGCCGATCAGCGAAGATTACAGACTGTCTACACCTCCGCATATTAATATTAATATAGACTGACTGAGATCTCCTCTGATATTCACCTAGCGAATTATTTCATCGTTAAATCTCATTGGGTCTGTTTTGGGGTGAAAAGACTCAATACATGCCGTTTTCTCATAATTTCTTTTTATTATCTATTGTTTACTTTCTATTAGTTGTATACATGTAACTGTAATTGTAACCATTATGTAATTTATTATATGTAACTCTTCAGAAAATGGAGGCAATAAAGATGTATATAAGAAGACCAGCAGTAAAGGTAACTTACTCAGGAAATGTGATATAACTGATATTGTTGAAAGCGGCGTTAAACACAATACAAACAATATTGAGCTTAAAATGATTTACCTACTGTTATTTATTAATGAGTTGAGATACTAGACTTAGGTAACAGAATAAGATTCCTATACCGTCCGTTTGTTCTTTCTCATCTTTTCCAACAATGTGTCTATGAAATGAAGAAAAACCCTCACTATTCGCGAGAGCTTTATATAAACCAGTGGGGTACCCAAGTCCCTGGTGTGTATGCAGTAGATAGTGTGCATAAAGCGTTTTGAATACGTTTACCAATAATTATTTTAGAAACTAAATATAATAAATGAAGGTCAATTGACGCGTTGAAAAATCAATAATCAAAATTCTAATTTACTTCCTTACATGGAATGCGGTGTTGTGAAATGACTAGCCAGTTATAAGATCAGTATGTTTTAAACCAGAAGTAGTTACTTTCAACCAAACAAGGTAACACACATAAATTGAATTTGCTTAGTGATTGTTTTCATTTTACAAAAAAAAAACATATTTAAGCAGACGACACCTGTTTAAGTGATCATTGTAAAAGGGCTACTTTCGTTTTAACAAATTTCAGTGTCGATGGGAATCGAAATAAATCAAACAAACACGATTGATTCGTATCTTGAACGAAAGGTTTGTATTGTTTTCAACAAGTTTCTCGCTGTGTCTACTTAATAAGCTCCTTAAAATAAAAGGGGGACATCTTCTTATCATGTATAGAAAATATATAAGAAGACAAGCATGACTATTTCAAAGTGATATTTCGTACTGAGTTAAACCATATTTATTGCTATATTTTCATTGTTATAGACTTCTACTCCCAATGAGTATCATAGTCGTTTAGTTCATTATTTCACTGTGTTTAGATTTACAAAGAGTAAGATAAAAGTCAGGTACACTCAAATATTTAATATGCTTGTTATTGAAAATGATAAAGGGAGATATTCGATACAGAAAAATCGAAAAAATGTTGTTTGAGTAAGCTACCCTTCCAAAATAAACGTAGGCTCTGTAAGAAATAGAATATCCCTTATCTGTTTGTAAACCTCTTGTTCAATGAATTGTTTTATTGGGTTTTGTCGCGGTTTGCTACATTATTTCAGTTATATCACGACGACAGTTCACTTATTGATGATCCCTGGAAAAACAAACCAGTACTAAGCTAGGAAATGTATACGGTGGCACAGAGGTGACATGTGTATGTTTTTATTTATCTCGTGCGCACGACATACTAAGTCGTGCGCACGAGATACTATGTCGTACGCACGACATAATTAGCCAATCAGAATACACTTTACATACATGAATGTTGTTTGAAAATGGCTGATAGCAGAAACGATTTTATTTACAGAGTTGTGTTATTGATTTGATGATTACAATGTAGGGAACTGATTTGCGCCACCGTATTTTCGCTATCAGCCATTCTCAAACAATGTTCATGTATGTAAAGTATATTCTGATTGGCTAATTATGTCGTGCGCATGACTTAATTATCTCGTGCGCACGACATAGTATCTCGTGCGCACGACTTAGTTACTCGTGCGCACGGCTTAGTAACTCGTGCGCACGACATAGTATATCGTGCGCACAACTTAGTATCTCGTGCGAACGACATAGTATCTCGAGCGCACGACTTAGTACTTCGTACCTTATCCAGGTGCACATCATCTTGACCACCGCAACTGACATTTAAATTGACTTTAATCACATGACTGATATGATCTATGTAAAGTTGCCGAGGTACGCATTTATCTCACGCGAAAATTAACACGGACCAAACATTGTCAATTTCTTTTTAAAGGATCGCTTTACATGTTTTTACAGCGGGAAATTTTCATTCTTTGGCTTCACTGTCTGGTCGTTTACGATGTAGTCAATCATGAAACATTAAGCTTAGAATAATAATAATTGAATTTAAAATAATACTGTTACATACAAAGATGTTTGTATTTTAAAAGAGTTGATAGATAACACGATTTCAAATATTTTATATTAAATAAATTAACAATGCAACATTTACTCTGAGGAGCCTGTACATATAAACAGTCTTGTCTGACTTAACTGTCCGACTACATTGTACAGACGTTATAGCAGAAAACCTCTGTTGTTACAAAAGAAGAGAAGCCACATATGAACGATTGCTATATGAAAAGCAACGAACCATATTCAATTTCAACTAAATTCAATTCAACTCTATTATTGAAGTATTTAGGCAACTGACTACATATTAAGACATATTTGGTCGTACAAATCTGCGGTAGTAATCTATTTTGAGAAAGAGAGACGACACAAATAAAATATTCATAAACCGTAAATCCACGGAATGGAACGTTTCATGATCGTTAAAGGTGACCAACTTATTTTAGTGCAGTAGTCCAACTAGTGCATGCGCTAGTCCAATGTTAATTAATGTTACTATGTTCAATACACATGGTGTCTGAGATCATCGATGGAAGAATGTGACATTGACTAACAGACAAAAGAAAATTTCATACGTGGACACGGGGCATTCCCACAAATGTTACAACCCAGGCCCAGCAACAGTTTATTGTCGTAGTGGCTTGAATAAATCGTTACCAAAAGCGATACCATCTAAGAAAACAACTTCCAGAATGTCACATGACTGTAAGAATATCCCAATCGTCTCTGTAATGATGGTTTCTGCGCTCGATGGCAATCCATTGGGATCCCTTTATAGCAACATCGTATAGTTGGCCCGTGATCATGTCTCATGAATCCGTAAGGATTTGGACACCGCTCTGGTTCCTGGTGAGTCCAGAATCTGTGTTGATTTCAAAGATAGTCGGACAAGCGTCTGGATAAATGAACGATTTGAGCCTGTCTGTATAGCTGTAGATGATCGATACATCGGGGTTTTCAGTTATTGTACGGGCGGACATTGACCAGCATTTAGGAAAAGCAGCGCCTGCATATCTTTATGAACGGCACGTTTACGACTGTAAACTACAACAATGAAATCATCGCTGTATATGTTCGTCCATACGCAGGTTATTTCGCTCATAGTTCAATGTCTTGCACGACAATACCCGTTAACATACGTGTAACCTATAAGTACCCGGATACAACAACAATTACTATTGTCCGCAAGGACTGGCCCTCTGATCTCATCAGATCCAACAAGTCTGCGACACGCTACAAGTAGCCATATCAGCCAACAACAAATAGGCAAATCACACAAGCACTTCAGAAGGACTTGGCTCTTTCGCATGTGAACTGTTTAATGTTGAACCTCAACTTATTATTGCAATCGTTACGCTTCACATGCTCTTAATGTGCACCATTATTGCTGATCATTACATCGAACTTTAATAACAAATGATTTCTAGCAATGTCCACGGCAATAAGTAACAATGTCATACCGAATACGTATTGAGACCCAACACTTGCTTTACAGAACTTAAATAGCTTCCGGTGCACAAATAAGGAAAATCAAAGGAAGATTTGTGTCAAATTAAATTCAAATCGGGCCAGTGCTTTTGTTCAAGAAGTTTATTAAAGTATATATACATATAAGGAATTTTGATAGAGTATCACCCTCGGAACATGTGCGCAAAATGATGTTCTTACTATATATATATTTAAAGAAAATAAGCCCTGCTTCTTGGCGTCCATTTCTATCAATGGATAGGAACTTTCAAAGCTCTTAGTAGAAGTTTACCAATAGAGAAACATTTTTAAATCGAGCTAGTACTTTTGTACAACAAGACTACATATGGAGTGAAAACAGGCCACCTGGCGGCCATGTCTTTTAGTGGATCGGAATAAATTGAACAATCTTTGTAGAGGATCACACCAGGAACATTTGTGCCAAATTATTTTCAGATAAGCCCGTTCTTTTGGATAATTATATCATTTTAGTTTTTACTATAGGCATATAATCAAAACATCCTGGCGGCCAAGTTTTAACATTTTGGCATTTGTCCCTCTTTCTTATGACGAAGCAACCAATGTTATACATGAAGTTAAAATCTTTGAACAACTTTGAAAGGTTTATTTGTTAAGGACAAGAAGTTGTTTATAGAAAAATGTAAGCGGTCGTTGGGTGATCACAATAGCTAACCGTACTTCATTTTCAGCTGACCTTAAAAGAAAGAAGGATGGTTATCGATGACAAGTATACATCGATGATGTCTCCTCTAACCAAATTCACCGAAAAAATACAAAGTTTATTTCATTTTCCGTTTTTGGATTTGTGCACTATATTAATGACGTTTTATTGGTCACAACACGATGTGAAAACTTATAATATTCAGCTAATGACGGAAACATATAACACGTTATAACATGACAAAAATAACACATTATTCTCCTATACAAAGGCGTGCTCTTCGGTAAAATGACAGACTTCAGGAAAATTAACATTACATGAAATTTGTTTTGTAAAATATAGATGTGGCAAACTTCCTTGGTCAGAGTGATTGGTTAGAGCAATGTACGTGGTTATTTTTAGCTTCGTTTATGAATCGGTATATACCCGAACTTTGATAGCACTGACACATGAACATACTCCCAATATGAAAGTAGTTTTTTTTTTCATACGCGTAACCCCTTTAAAATCTCATTTGTATATATCATGAATATTCATTTAATCAGGCACAGGGATTTTCCTTAATTATTCCGGAAAAATGGTTGCTTTTAAATGTTGTTGATGTTGATGATGCTCTTGTTTGTTAATGTTTCATTGCTTTTATTCTACTCTGGACAGGATCTTTAAAATATTCGCTATATCACAACCGAAATAAACAGTTACTGTAGTCAAGCTTGCTTGTGTATGTGTTCGTCCAATATTGCGTTTCGTTTCAGATCGAATAATCATAGAGAAAATGTCAGGTGCTATCGGGAAAGGAAAGAAACTAAAGGTTATAGAAAAACTAACCGAGGTTAAATCAAAATCTAAATCAAAGGCAGCTACATTGTTTAAGAAGAATATATCAGCACTTGAGGAAGCAATTTCAAAAGTAGGTTATCATATTATACGTTACAATTTACAAATTCAATGTAATTAAATTCAAATATGGCTATAAGATACACAAATATGGAAAACAATTTCAAATCTAGTTTATTTCATTTTTATTAGAATTTGTCATTTAAAGAAATAAAACATCGATATGGTTATTGATACTATTACAGAAATATCGTGAATAATTGATCTGTATGTGTTTATATGATATGAAAAATGTTTTCCGAGTAAAGCAAGGTTGGCGTATTACATAGTATTGCCGACTGGATGTTAAGTGAGTTGTATACTATATTTAATAGAATTAATATAGTTATATGTAACAATTCCCTCTACATATGACTCAAACTGTTATGTTCAGATGGATTGTATATGTCTATATCATCCCGATCCATCTGCACGTAAAGTAACAAGAGATCATTACAGTGTATAATAATCAGCCAAAGCAGGAACAGATGTCGTTCTTGATTCACTCTGATCTTATGGTCGATCCATATCTGTTTTCTTATATCAAATCGTTTTGCGACATTAAGCGTTTGATCATAACTAAAATAGAGAAAAAGAGTTAAGCATTACTAAGCTTAAAGTGAACAATACAACATGAGGCCAAAGAGGGCCAGAATCGCTCAACTATCATCAGGCAAAATAAATCAATATTGTCGTATAATGCAAAACATTTCAAATAGGCTAGACACTTTCGGTGGATAATCATTTCCAACATTGCTTGAAGGAATCGTTAGAGGATCACATAAGGAACATTCCTACTTTTTCTTTTGAAATCGGCAAAATATTTTCAGAGAAGAAAATTTCTAAAGTTTTAACTAAAGCCATATAAGGCAAAAATGCCCCCCCCCCCCCCTTTGTAATTGCCAAAGTTCTTGTTGCTCATGTCACGCTGTATGGCATCACGCAAAAAAGGTTGAGCAATCGTAGAATACAAGGAAAATAGTTGACATTCTTGTATTTGAAATCAAAATGCTTCGGAGTGAAAATCATGAATAGTCAAGTTTATGCTCCTAACTGATTATACTTTACAACACACAGACTAAGTAACGAATTAAGAAACCAGAGAACTGGCAGATAAACAAAACCTTCGTTAGATTTCTGATGGGAGATACCATTCCCTCATCAAAAACATTTAAAGCTCCCAAAAAATGTAAAATATCTACAAAAGTGTAAATTTAATTTATTAATGAATATATGAGCGTACCATAGATCATATTGTGACATTCAGAAGAGTTTTCATAGTTAAATATTTTGACTAAATTGTAATTTAATGAAAAGATAAACGCATTCTCTTTTCAGACACAAACTCAGGATTTCTTATTGAATGCTCCAGTTGAAATGGGGATACCTTGACTAAATACAGTATTCATTGTCTACGGATAACGGATTGGTATATTTGCAAGAGAAACTATAAGCTGAGATCGTTGTATGGGTATCTGGTAATTCTATTTTCAGCAATGACTGGACATTGTCAAATTCTTTGAAGTATTTCATTTAAAAAAAAAAAAGATTGAATATCGACTTCGGTTAATGTGTCTGGAATGAGTTTTCCAACATGTATAGGTATGTTTTATATTTACTGCTATGTTTATTTAATGATACATCTGTTAACTCTGTTTTAAGAACAATATGGACGGAATCAGTAATTATCTTAATTACTTTGAGAAAGCGCTCAGATCTTCTGAAATGTTTGACCAGAAGGACCTTGTTGTCAAGGCAGCAATAAAATCAGTTGACGAAACGAGAGCTAAGGTACGCTTTTTATACAAGTTAAACTTCTTGAAATAAGTGCAATAATGTGCTATGATACCTAGCATTAGTAAATGACCCAGGGATCATGGATTCTCGATATAATGTAAATATAATAAAACTTAAAACGACGCGATACTGCCCATTGTATTTATATAATTATGTATATGTTTTTGACCATGTTTTCAACGTTATTTCAGTTATTTCACGGCTGTCTTTCGACCTTCCATGTGATAACTGACTTTCTCTCATTTCTTCTCCGCACAGTATTCTTTCCAAGCAACTCACAGTATAAGTATTAGTACTTAACTTAATTTAAATTGGCTGTGTATCCAAGAAACAGTGCTTCTTGGATACACAATATTGTCAGAAGTACCACTGTGTGTCCCAGACAAGTGTTAAATAGATTTTTAGTTAAGAGACAAAACCAAAATAAATGTTCAATGGTGTCTTGGTCCTATTTTACAAAAAAACATAATGGACCATCAACAAATTTGAGTTTAAACAGATATGCATGTTCTTAGTAGTCTGTGAATTAGTATTTTTTGAAACAATTCTATTGATGTATCCTTTGTAACTATGAAAATGCAGTTTATTTTATTTTATATTATTCTACGTATGTTTGTTTCACTTAGATTTAATATGGGATTACACTTATACAGCTCCGTATGACTGTTTTGCTATTTGAACAATCGAACATATTTTGAACCTTAATTTCTGTTACTTATTTTTTTAAAGTATTGCGGGATAAAGGGTTATGTAATGGTATAAGAATATTTCAAGTTATCTTTAGTGTTGTATTACTAACTCAATGGCAAGTTTTAATCCGTGATATAATAAATAAATTGTTTCTAATGTTTATTTTGTTTTGAATTCATGTAGGCTCATTACTTACCCGTTATTGTTTAAAATATCTCCAAAATAGTAAAGACCTGTTTCAAACCAAGACATTATGTAAGAAAAGGTGTGTTCCATTCAAACATCGTGTTAATTAAACAACGGATAATCATGAAAAATATCTTAATCGATGTTACTGATTTTGTAAAGTTTAGAAAAAGCTTTTTAAAATTTGTCTTTGCATGTATTTTTGATAATTTGTCAAAGATGTCTTTGCCGATAAAACTAAATAATCTAAATCTATTTATGTTTTTATCATCTCTGACCATCCGCTGCTGTTTTTAGTTATCCATATGTTGCATATTAAGATATCTCTACATCAAATAAAAATATACATTGATAAAGATTCCCCTTGTCTGCAGCCTCTTTCAATTTAAAACAAAAATAACACCGACAGAAATTCACACTGAGTTACAGTAGCATTAATACACATTAATTAAACCATTTTGAATATAATTATCTTATTTGAATTGTTTCAAAGTTCTGTGTACCAAACACCATGATAAAGAACCAAACACATTTTCAGAATCAATTAAAACACTCCTAGAGTATCCTTTTCTCCTGTGTGGTGCAATATATCGTAAATAAGACTCGTATTTTCGCCACTGTATTGGTCTTATAAAAATTATGTTTAGTCTGTGTGTATCATTTTTAATAAAATGGGTTTTATTCTGTTGGCTAGGCATCCTGTGCCAAGTTTGTACACAATAATAAGTAATGTGATAGGACTCCTTTTTTTACAAATATTGTTTGGGTGTGTCGCCTTTGGGAATAAAAGTGTTTAATCCCCGAGTTTGTTTATTTGACAATGAATGCATGAAGTATGCTTCATTTAACGCCCTGAATGCATTAAACATAACAAAATACAAAAACATAACGTACAATTACCAGGCTTTAGTTATTTTTCATGTGTTTAATTTAAATTGTTGCTTCAGCTAAACATATTTCACTCTCAATGATTTTTTAATCATAATTATTTACAGAAGGGAGTTTTGTACTATCCAAAACTCATCTGTGTGTCATTATACAGCTCAAGTTCGTCTACAATGTGCGTTTGATTTGCTATTTCTAATCCATTGTCATTGATAGTTTAGTATGGTTAATGAAGGTATATTATATCTCTTGCCTATTCCCCTTCAAGGTTCCACTTTTTACTTATGAATGTAGTATCAAGCCTTTTATTCTTTCATTGGTTATACTGTCTAAATCTTCGTTTAATAAAGCATGCTCTCATTCATATTTGTACCGTTTAAATTTTGCTCGATATTATGAATGTTTATTTTGAATTCATGTTCTCTAGATAGAATAACCTTTTTTTATATGAAGAATACGAAATTAATTTTTTCCATTAATATGGTATCTTAAATTACTTATTGTAAACTTAATTTCGTCATAATGTATATTTAAAATTGAGCCCCTATCGTAGACTGGTAAAGTATATTGGTCTATTATTTGTTCTTATTATTATTTGTAAACATATTCTGCATCATTTAACAACGAATTGATATGTTTCCATTCACCTGAAGTGTGCTCTAATTCATTGAATTTAAACGATGTAGCTGTTATAGGATCTTCTGACTTACAACTCTGCTCTATAGATTATTCTGTCACGTAAGTTGAGAGAGATTGTGTAATTAAGACCAAGTCTTATCGTGATCGGTGTAATGGATTCCGCCTTCTCAATGTAAAATATTTCATTACTGGGTTTAATTCTCTGAACGTGCGTATTAATTGTCTGTTGAAATTTGATTTGAAAGTGTATGTGTTGTTATTTTTTATTTTTTTCATAATAAAAATAATCAATATTTGTGCACAAAACAAAGTTAAAATCGCCACAAATTACTTACGAAATGTTTACTACGCCGTTAATTGTGTTGAATAAAGCATCATAAATGATGTTTGATTCAAATTTGGACCATATATGGATATAAGAGTAAAACGATTATTATTTATTATTTAATCTGACTAAACATAATTTTTATTTGGATTATTCATTTCTTTGTGGATTTTAAGTCACACTTTTTAAATAGAATAGCTGCTTTCCTACTTTGTGATTTTTGTTTATGTTCACACAACATCAGAAACTCAAAATAGACATGTGTGTACATATTCGGAGTAAATTGTGTATCTTGTTAGCGATATCTATATTTAAAATCTTTCAAATGCTGAAAACTGACACTCTATTAGTTTTAGTGTGAAGAACCCTGCAGTTCAAAGACATAACGTAATTAAACCGCACTTAATGTGCATTACGAAGAATTATTTTTCAAATAGTCTTGCTACGATTAAAACAAAAAGCAGTAGGCAAACTTAGCACTTATAAAAGGAAACATATTACCATAAGAAGAACCAGTCAGGTACCAACTAAATAAACAATTGAGTTTTAATTCCTGAATTCTAAATCTGAAAAGTCAATAATTCATAAAACCACCTCGTATGTGAGTCATTTCCAATAATGTGCCTCTTTTATACTCTATTGATTCAAAGTTAATTTTGGTATTGTAAAGTCTTTTAAGGTCACTTGGCCTATACAGTATTTCTTTGTCTCATTTGGACTGTTAGCACCCGTACATATACAAATCAAATTTGCCTGAAAACTATCATTACCATCAATATTCAGATAGGACCTTACTTCTCGATGAGAGTAACTTATGTGCGAACTCTTCTTACAAGGTTCGTATGAAAGTGAAAATGAATACTCAGTACATTTTCAATATTTGGTTGTTGATGTTAATTTTTCAGATTGAACTCAAACCGAAATCAGGGAGAGATGAAAGAGTATTACCAATAGAAGGGTATGTTTTATCATATAATCTAAGAATTCGATATTCAAGCTTAACTGTTTATGGTGCGTTCAACAACTATGTATTAATTTATTAATAATGTGTTTCTGTCTTTCTTAAAAAGACACAACGTATGCAGTGGAGCTTATAACTTGACAGAGTGGTGCGGAATTGTATCTAGTAACTCATTAAATACGTCATTTTCTAATTGAAAATTGTAGCCATTGTCGTACTTTCTTATAACAAAAGCACATCGATCGATACATTATAATGATCGATGAATATCATTTTGACCTATTAATGAACATATAATATCATTTATTGATACAATGTATTTGCAATCGTTATTAGATCATTGATTTCAGTTTGATTCCGTTTATATTGGACTCTACGCTTTCTGACTGGCATGATTTTTATAAAATTGTACGAAGCTGAACATACAGCTGAATGAATTCATCATAAATTGAAGGAGCGCTCTTATATCTCGGTACTTCGATGTAACGTACATTTCTTCTTAAACAATATGTACGTTTTTATGTACGGAATTTTGTTTACGCCATTCACTTGTCGACTGTATGGCAACATGTCACCTTGACATTTTAGCGTCTTATATCGGTTTTGTTCTCGCACTTAATCTTGTATATAGACAAGTCGAAAAGTTGAAATTATCTGGTTTAAATTGAAATTGTCGACCTGAAATGTACGGCGAAATCTCGAAATTATAATCAGCAAATGTGAAGTTGTTGTTGACACCTCGAAAACTAGAAATGTTCAAGTTTTTAAGGCGATGATATCGTGCTACTGGTCAACTTGTCGACTTTAGACGGTTGTAACAAGAGAACACCGTTTGAAAAAATGCCTCAAAAAAACAACGGCTACTTTCTAGTGGGCTCATCCACCTTTAAATCGTTCTATGTTAACAAGTTGACATTTTCAAGATGTTATCAACATTTTAACTTCAACATTTCTAGTTTTGGAGCTTTGACTTTGTCGCGGTAAGTTTCAGGTCGACTAAATAAAATAAGTCCCATAATAACGAATCCATAAACGTTTCGACTTGTCAAATTGTCAGAGCGAAAAAGCAAAATAAAACGCCTAATGTCAAGTTGTCGTGTTTTTATAAAGTCGACAAGTCGATAGCGGAAACAGGATTTCATATATCGGTCCCTTTCAAATTCGAGTTATCGCGAGTCCACTGTATTCAGTGTGTGTATACCACGTGACTTTTGACGTCATATTTGCATGGTCAGACAGCAATAATTGCTCTTGATAAGAAGGTCTTCATCCTTTTCAGTCTACGCCGCTTACAATGTCAGTGGTCTAGTTGTTTCAAACACTTCGACGAACCTGTTCTCAAAATCTAGTTTTGATGATTCTCCGGCTGTTGGCGATATTAATACATTTTGAGAATAGGTTCGTCGAAGTGCTTCAAGAAACTAAACCACTAATTAAACTTCGTTGAAAAACCGGAGATAGGGCTCTGTAAGCGGCGTAGTCTGCGCCATGTTTCATTAAAAAGGATGAAGAAATAAAAAAGTTACCTTTGTTTTTACTTTTAAACCGTAGTAAAATATTTCTGTCCGCCGTATTTTACTACGGTTTAAAAGTAAAAACAAAGGTAACTTTTTTATTTCTTCATCAAGTCACGTGGTATACACACACTGGTGTTTTATATATGAAGTATTTTGCATGTAATCGGAAAACTATTTTAAAATACAGTGTTTCATTTCTTTCAGATTGAAAGGGGAAGGAGTTGCAAAGCCGAGTAAGACGACACCTCTAGATAGCTCTACTTGGCTTTCAGAATGTATTAGAAAGATAGCAAATTGGCTAAAGAACACAGACGATGAAGTGTTGCAAATGAGCTTTTCTGATTGTCATGAAAAGTTTGAGTCCGTACAACAGGATTTATCGATTATCAAAGGAGAACTAGAAAGGTAAAGCTATCGAATACATATCGTAAACAAAATATTACACCATTCAAAATTATTCAAGTACGAGGGCTTATAAAAGATAAAGTTATATGACATTTTGATATAATTTTCATAATAAATTTCATTAAATTAACTGAATATGTAGGTATATTATACAACAATGATAAAAGACTATTACAGAACATATAGATCTGTACAAGATGGGTGTTCTTTCTTTGTTTCAATATTGATTCCTAGATATTTTCTAAAACCGTGGTAGAATAAGAGAAAGTGAATTAGTTTTTCAACTTCACCTAGTCAGTGCTCCTCCGTTAATGTAATAATCGGGAGGATTTTCAGTTACAAGTGAAATCTGCTCTACTAATTACCGCTGTAATAACAACCACTACAAGTGCCTCCCCGTTCAGGTAAAATATTCAGAATGAGTGTCAATTAGAATTAAGCAACGACATTTACCAATCGAAATGGTTTATTTCAATTTCCCGCTGATTTGTTTGTTTGTTTGTTTGTACGGTGTTCTATGTCACTAAATAATTTGTCAGTTAAATTCGTTCGTGTTCTGGAAAGGTTACCGGTACTTCTGGTCAATTTATGCTGACACCAGCGAGTCAGACGTCATTCAATCCCCACAATGCCAATGAAGGAAAGCCATTACTACCATCACCTAGGCGATATATATTTTCGCTGTACTATCAAAACAGTGCAATTTTCCAATCACGTTCAATTGGATAAAAACTAAGACAAAGTGTTTTTTTATTATGTCTTTATTTCCTCCGATCATCGAAGATAGTACAAAGTACAAAGAAACAATACAAAGTTGATAGAGAACGTTGTCACAAACATTGAACCAAAAGTGACAAACATTGAATAGTTAACACATTTACACAAACAGCATTCATTTCGAAAGGTCGATTGAAAAAGCACTTATACGTCAATAATAAACACGAATATATACAATTAGTACAATATCATTCATTCACGTTGCAAAAACAACAAAAACAGTAGTTCATGGTGTATACAAAACTAATACAATCGCAGTTTTACATTTTCATTATATTTGAAACCTTTGGTACGAATTTTGATGAATAGTAATACACATTGGTCTTTTGTTGTTACAAGAGTAATTGATACAAAGGAAATAGAGAGAAATATCACTAATATTCTTGTAACATTCTTTTCTTGCTTTAAACAGCATCTTTTGTTCCAATATATGTCATCAGTGTAAGAGCAATCCATATAAAATCTTATTCTTATTCGTCCCTAATCTATTTGAAATCTTATGTTATTTTTAGGATACTCTTCGTATATTGTGAGTTTGTTATTTTGCTTTAACAATGTTGCACGCGGGGGTTTTGATAAATATGTTCTGCTTTTTACTATGAAGTCTCTATTCGGATTAAAATCATGGTATTTTGTGATTTTAATACTTCTGCTAAAAGAGGTTTGCTCTCTGCTCAGATACTACGATCGCTAAAACCGAAATATATCTTTCTTGGATATTTTCTACTTTAAAATGATGTTAATTAGTTATTGATAGACTGCACTAAAAGTATTTAAGGTTTCCGAGAAGGTGGATCAATTTGCTAAATACATAGGTTAGTGTAGACTTTGTTTGTCTAGTCGATTTCTGCAATATATCTTCAACTATTTTGACACTGATAGGTTATATATACAGAAAAATGAATAGATCTAGTATCAATGATAATAAAATATATTCTTGATCTGGTAACTTTCCATGACTAAAATAATGTCTTTCAGGCTTGATAACTTGCGTAAAACGGAACGTAAAGAATTGTCTTCAAAACTTAAGGAATTGTATTCCACACTAAAGCAAATTGATAAAACGGCACTAGACCAGAAGAAAATCGTCACATCAACATCGGATCCAGATGATAAAGTAGTAAATGACATCAAAAGCTTGTTTATAGACGTGTGTCAAAGGTATTTATATTCCTAAAAAGAACATTTTAATAATAAATGGAGCTTCTATGTTATAGACAATTAGACCAAACAGTGTAGTGTGCTGTTTATTTGGTACGACGAGCGTGTTCAATCCACCGGTCGTGTGTTCGAAGATCCGCTCCACAATTCATTCATTTTGATGTTCTTTAATATGGATAAATAGTTCCTACATGCGGTGCAAAGAAAATATATAAGTATTAAACTGAGCAAGTATAACAAAATGAGATGCTGTTCATGGCATTTCGTATAAATGCATCTAGCGTCAAATACTTTCTTACTTTTTGTTATAAGTAATATCATCATTTAGTCAAATATGTATGTTTTACCTGAAAGATTCACTAAAATATTTATTCTCGATAAGGGGGAGTTAAAGGGTAATTCCCTACAATATATTTATAATTATAGAATAAGACCATGTGTGTTGGGTCAACAGAAGAATCGTCCCACTGAGATAGGTCTTAAAAGGGTTAAATCCTATCCAACTTCAGTGTTGTTGTATGTGACAACCTGAACAAAATGTTGTGAAAAGAAAAGGTTCAATTCAATTCAATCGACACATCACCTTTGCCACTTTTTGGACACATGTTCAACCCAATTGAAAAAATCTATTTCAGACAAACAAGTATTTAATTTGTTTTTAAATACGTGTTTTTCTAATCTGCAAAGTACTTACATATTTTACAGAAAAACATCGATATAAAAGGTGAGATATCAATGTTGGCAATTTCGGCGTTAACAATTTCAACTCATCATTTCAATATGACATGCCTTTCAAACAAAAATGTAAATTATTAAAAAAGTAATTATTGTCTTGCTAATACTAAAAGAAGATCAGTACTTTTATGTATGTAAGTGAAAATGACATTGATTGTTTAATCGAACGCAACATTTTTACCAAAGAAAATTACTCGACCAAGATGGTCTGTATAGACAACTAACATTTACAAACTAAACGGTATCTGGTTAGCCCCGTAAGGTGTAACTGCACCAAGATTATACAATATGAAGAATATAATATGTTTAAGGCATAAATGTCTGGAAGATATGTTCCAGTATTCATTTACTTTCAAAAAAGAATTATGATGATTAACATGTGACGATGTGTAGACTTGTATGTGTGGGATCCAGAAGAAATTAAGTTTATCAATTCCGAAGTCCTGACACCTAATCTCCATACTTTAGAAACTACATGATCTTGAAATTATTGGCTTTTGTAGGAATCGGCAAATAAAACAGAAATCAGAAGTCAAACAAAATGAACAAGGGCAGGACTTGAGGTATGTAACATAAACATGCCTGGAACATGAGGTTTCAAACATAAGTTTTACCTAAACACATTTAAATTCTTAAAGATGAACAAACTTGTATTCATTATCAGAGTGTTGTGAGGCATGTAGTCATGGATAAATGTTTGATATCAAACATCAATACATGTACATGTTAACACATACGTGACAAAGACTAGTGTCTATAATAAAACGCTAACTACATTTATACAATCCCACGGGTGTATGATGAACGTAATGCATACGGCTTAATATTTAAGATGCCGAAGTCTCTTAAATGACTATATTTTGATACCAGTTATTATCACCTTCTTATACATGTAGGATAACTGACACTGTCGAATCAATCTCACGAACAGCTGGGAATATTTAAAGAGAACTTGACACAAAGAACTTTGTAATTAACATATTGGAAAATGATTGAGAAAGCAATTTGGAAAAACACACATTCTAAACACTTCTCACAATAAAGCAAGCATGCCATACAAAGTAAAAGCATCACTATTGTCTTACTTCCGCTCCCTCTAAATTGGGATGAGACTTCACCGAAAGCATCCTCTCAATGTTCTTACCAAAATTCATTCCATAATGCTTTTAATACATGAAGAAATCTGTTTCCCATGGCATCTAAAGGAAAACCGAATTTAAAAACATTCTCCTTTCGAACAGGCTGGTCGATTTTCAAATAATTTTGTAGAATTGTTTCTTAGTTGAACCTACATGTATATCATATTCCTTCAAGTCATCTTGAGTGGTTAAAAAACATGGTCGCCATGGCTGAGGCAGTTTTGTTTTATATGGCCATAGTGAAAACAATAACAATTTACTTCTGCGAAAGTTCCCGGCCGATTTTGATATAATTTTGTGAGAATGTTCCTTGTGTGACCTTGTATCAGATTCATCCAAGCCATGTTGAATAGTCAAAACACGGGGCCGAAAGAGGGCGGGACTATTCTGCCTGATATGGCTATAGTGAAAACATTCCTTTAAAAAAATTATCCTCCGAAAGTACCTCGCTGGTTTTTAAATAATTGTGTAGCAATGTTCCTTGGCTGACCCTCTCTAACAGATGTCTTCAAGCCATGTTAATATGTGTTAAAACATTGCCGTCATGGGTCGGGGATGTTTTGCCTTATGTGAAAACCTAAAATGTTTCTTAGGCGACCCTCTATCAAATTTCAAATGATTTTTTGATATATGGCCACCGACTTTTACATACACGGAAAACATACACAAATATATTCAGAACATCCGATGAAAACATAAAGAAATAAAATGAGTTAGAGTTAAAATATTATTGTTCGATTATCAAGATCTATATAATTTACTGAATGTATCAATTAGGGATATTCCCCTGTAGTTATCAGAATTATTTGTGTCACCTTTCTCATGAACTGGAACTGTAACATATTGTGACTATTGTTCAGAAAATCCACCTGTGTCATATAATCTGTTAAATAGTTTTCGTATATATGGTAAGAGTGCATCCATTCCAAGTATAAAGTGTTTTTGAAAGCACATTCCCTATTATTGTACGTTAGCCTCTGTTTATGTAAACACGTATAGATGTGCAAATATCGTATGGCACACATATTGATTAAAATATAAATTAATTGTTATACCTTGTTTAATTATTTTATGATTACTAGATCCTATATAATTCAATTCTTTCCAAAAACCAAATCAAAATTGATGGTTGAATGATTTTTCTATCGATAACATTTCATACTTGTACTTTGTATTTTTTTCTTGTGTAAGTTTATTCAGCTTTAGCTACTATATAGCGATTAAATTATTGTGTGCATTTATATGCTCTAAAATGACATAAACATTGATTAGCGAGGGTATTTGATCGTCTGCAATCGTTGTCAAACCATTTGTTGGCTTTATTGACTAGTGTATGTTTGAAAGATGTTGTTTTTCTAGCAATAATTGATGCATGAAAAAGATTATCCTCGAATGTGTTTACTTTAGCATATAGTTACAACTTATCATGTTATCTAATTCATCAAACTCCCCGCTTTGTATTAAATTACAAAGTGTGCCAGTGGTTTTTTTCTAGATTTTTCGTCAAACATATTCTTATTAATATTAATGTTATCTAGCGAATAAGGTGAGCATATATTATCTGACTTACAACTTAAATTATTTTTACTATACAATGAGAGTTTGATAGGTAGGTGATCAAAGTCAAATTTTTGTAGTACTTCGAAATCATATATTATTTTAAATAATCGTAGTATGTGATAAATTAATCAATAACGCTAAAACATTAAGGTTACAATAGACCAAATCAAAATCCTTCTTTGTTTCCATGTAAATCGACCAGTTTCAGTCCTCAATTGTCACACTTTCTAAGCGTTTCTCATGTAGAACACCATATATCATTGAAAAGAGTTACCTCCTAGCTTTAAAACAATCCAAAGAAAATGTGGGATCATGCATTATGCAAGAAAGAACTCACCAGGCGAAAATGGTAACCGTCATTTGGACCAAATCGGACCCGGACAAAACCGGTGTTAAGCATTCTCTACTTCCACTTTCAAAAAAGGTCAAAATACTAAAAGTGATCAAAACAATCATTTCCAGTGCATCCTATACACATTCACAATGCATTTAAACTCAATGTCATATATTCAATACATTCTGATGATGGTATACACTCATTTCTACGCAAACAAAGTTATTTTTAGGGACTATAGTACTGTAGATCAGCAAGTCAGCGGTATTTAGCGTTATTTGACCTTAAGGGCCAATAAAAGTAAAGTTACCAAACGTTTTGTCTTTACCGACCCTACCGTTGGCTATAAAAACACTTACAATTTTACAAAATCTCAAGAGTTGGCGTACAAAACAATTGACCCTATTATCACATGGAACGCTCTGTGGTATATCGTAGATAGTAAAGCTATCTTCTTATACATTTAAAATATTGACATTGCTAACAATTTCGAGCTGATTATTTCATTACCAGTTCTGCTTTAATAAGCATCGATGATTAGATAAACGAAATCAGTATTAACACCATGTAACTCATCAATCAAAATTTCAAAAAGTGTTATACCATTGTGATCGATGCTTTCATAGAAAGAATTTTCAGGTGGTATATAAATGCAAATGTAAATGATATCTTTAGATAAACCGAACAGTGTTTTTTCTATATAGAGAATTACACCACAAGGGAAAGTACTTTTGATTCTTTTAACATAATGTAAAAGTATGCTCCTGACAAACACTACTCCTCCCATGTTTTTACCATATTTGTGAACCGTTTGACCTGGACACATGAAATACTTAAAATCATCCAGCATGTGATTGACATTATTAGAATTATCTTCCAAAGTCTCTACTAAACCAGAAATATCAAAATTAGATACTTATTTAGAGTAACAATGATCATTTACTTTTTCATGTTACCCACCAATATTCCAAGTTGAAAATGTTATTTCGTCATCAATCAAATTGTTCAATATGCCTTGATTACATTCCTATCTGTCACTAAAAGTATCAAGACCTCCGACTAAACAACCTGAACATTTCTTATTTCATCGATAGGACTGCCGGTTTCAACATACTTGTTCATATCATTTGTTTTTGAGTCCATAAGCTCGGTATCACTAGCTTCATTATAGTGTTTCCGGTTGACGATCAGCTCTTTTATATACTCTTTTAGTATAGATATCCCTTGGGTAACCTTCTATCAGAATCCTTCAAGTCATCTTGATTGGTTAAAGACATGTCCTCCAGAGAGCTGTTCTGCTTAATATGACTAAAGTAAATACTTAAGATATTCTCTACGGAAAGTCAAATAATTGTGTAGACATGTTCCTTGAAGGAACCTCAACCTGATACTTTGAAGTCATGTTGATTGCTCAACCGACATGGCCAGTGGCTGGGGCTGTTTTATCCTATATGCACAGACAAAATTATTTCCTAAGTAACTAAATATCTGATTTTGAAATATTTACTGGAACATAAAAATTGCTTTGGTTAGCATACAGTAATATTAATTTGACAAAAGACAGACAAAATATGTTGTGGGTTTGTTTTGTTAGGCAGTGGAGCTACACTGCTTCTCTTGGGCATCTTGTATGCGCTTACCTGACCGCTAAATGAGTCATTGTGTTAGGAATGTCAAATCACATTGTATTACTGATGACTGCGTTTAGGGCTATCATGGCCCTCTTGTTAATAGTAACATGCTACTGTCGTTATCTTTCGTTTGGTTAATGTACCGTTTGATGTACAGTTAAGAACATCTTGAAATTGACAAATTAACCGTTCACGCTCCGCTCCGTTCCGTTCCGTTCCGCTCCGCTCACGTTCCAATCCGCTCTCAAAGCGTTCACTCATTCATAACATTGTGATTGCTTTTTTCCGTTCCGTTCAGATTGAGCGCTTTTTTACGCTCACTCGGAACGCTTTTTTTCGATCAAAATCCGTTCAACGATGTGATTGGCTTAAATTAATTTCGTTTCGTTTATATTTTTTTTTACTTAACCCTAAATATCAACAACAAATCGTATTACGAAAATGATCATATTAATAATATTTGTTACATTCTAATTCAATCGGATACTTGAGTGTCTTATAAAACAAAAGTTTAGTATACAAATATGACTTTTAACCCTTCACCGGATATAAACGCTTTCATACACGATCTCAATATAAACGATTTTCGAAAACCCTAATCGATTTCAATATAAACGGTTTTCGACGACCCTAATCGATTTCAATGTAAACGCTTTTCGACACCTTTGGAGTTTGAATGCTTCAAAAGTATATTTATCGTGTGAATAGGTCCTCCAAAAGTGTATCACAATACAATTTGTTTATTTACAAAGGGATCTCATACTTTAAATCATAGTGTTACTATATAAAGTTAAGTAAAAAGCGTCCAAACATGTATAGTGTTTAAAAATTCAGTACCCAGGTTGAATGAAATGCGTCGGGAAATGATAAGCTTGAAAATACCTTGTTCCTATGAAAAATATCCATATCATAATATCCGTTTCCATTTGTAATTGTAAATTTTAATTATTTCACAAGGGTTTTCTAAAATTACCATTATGCACCATATACAGATTGAGTCGCGACACATAAAAATAGGCAATCAGTTTTGTTCCAAATCTTATAACAGCTGGTATCAATTTATTTAATTGTAATGCCGGCGTTTGATCATAACTGTTCTCAAAAGACTTCGATAATTGTTATGAGACGATTTACGAACAGTGATGATCCTAATCAGTCTTAACAGAAGAGCATATTGATCTGAATATTCCCAACTATCGGAAGGCGGGTTTTCATTTGACACGGTATTATTATGTGTAAACCACGTGCAACCCAGATCAAATGGAAAATTACTGACGCATGCAGTAAACATGACCTTGACAACAGGGCTTCATTTCTCCCTTTCTTCATATTAAATAAATCTGGAGCAGATGACATTTAAAACGAGAAAAAAATGCTCACAATGTTATGATCCCATGCAAACACAATGAAGCAACCCTGTATAAATATATTCTTCTGCTGTAGAAATTGTCTATACGTGAGAAAGGGTTAAATAGTTTGAATTTTTTGTCAAGATGTTTTTAATTTCGTCGGCATAATTGTTGAAAGAGGAAAGGGTTTACTCACACGTGCAAAGTCGGTTCTTTGTTTGACCGATCACATTTCCGGTGTATACCAGTTTTGACAATCAAGTAAGCTACTGGGAAATACCTCTTTCACAGATGTAGATTCATATTGACGCAACTAAAGCTGACGAGTAAACATTGCAGCAAAAGGAGAAAGCCTAAATGCATTAAATTTAATAGATAACTTTTGCCACAATGATTTGAATTAATTCAGTAATTATACTTTCCTTTTTTATAGATTTTCTTTATTTTTGTCTCGACATTTTCACAATCGTTTGCTGTGATTTGTTGTAATTGGGAAAGGGATGAACAGCTGACATAAGCGGTTATTGTTTTCATCTACACAATACCGGCGGGTCTTTGATTGATTGATCTAGTAAATCAGAAGGGCAATAAAATGGGTCATTTACGGGTGCAGTTATGACACTTCCGCAAAACTGAAGCTGTATTGTTTTTTTGGGCTTTACCCCGTCTGACATTCAATCAGATATTTCTGATCTGGAAGTTGTTTCCGATGATTGTTCTTCTTCCGACAACAATCTTTTCTCTATAGGAGCTTGGAATAATGAGTTTCAACAACCAAGGGTAAGTAAACAAAGAACTAAATCGTCCTTGAGAATACGGGAAAATACGCAAACATGTGTTTACATTCGACTTTTTTTGGGTTAACAATTTTCTATTGCCGATCTATTTCTTCAAAAAGGAAATAGTTAGAAATGAAAACGTAAGGACATTAGACATTCAAAATATTTATATGGGATGTTTTAACATTTATTCTCGTGAAATCGACTTTGAATCATGACAGGAAGATGTGTGATTTCTCCATTGAGTTTTACTAATTTTACTCCTGTATGTCACAGAGTTGACTTTTGAAAACTTCGAAGAAATTAAGACATATTTCCTTTACGGAGTATCTGGTTTTAAAAAATTAAACTTGAAATTGTTGTTGTTATATTCTGGAGTAATTTCACTTGTTTTTTTTCCGCAATAACAATATTTGAAAAGGTAGACATGAGCAAAATACATTCATCATTTTCAAGAAAAAATAAAAAATAAAATTGCCCTGCTTTCGTCTCCTGTTTTGCTTCAGTTCTTTTCATGCTGAAATAGTGTATTTTACACCAATGTAAAGGTAATTTAATTTCCCACAATGTTTATACTGACATATAAAAGGTAGTTACAATATTTTATACAGACAGTTGGGTTTAATTAGGACAGGTGTCAAATTCTTATGATTTACCCAATACCCTGTATGGAAATAGTGTACAGGCTTTTATCAGTAGTTTATTGACTATTGGTTTATCAAATAGATGCCTATATATGGAGATAATATAGGTAAATGGGCAGTTGGGCTATCCAGTAAAGGGTTAATAAAATAATTTCGTAAAATAATTATCGGATAGTTGTTGCAACCGTTCAACGAGCGAATGATTGGATTTTTGCAATCATTATGATTGTTTCGTTCAGAGCGCAAAATTCCGTTCCGCTCATAAAGCGTTCCAACTTCGTTCCAATCACGCTCACGATCCAATCACGTTCCGCTCAGATTGTCAATTTCATGATGTTCTTAACTGTAGGACAGACGTAAAAACGTGTGAATACGTGCTATAGCTAATTCAAGTAGGATAGAGAACCATATAAAACATAAATCTCTTGACATTTTACGCTGGATTGGTATCAGATTTTAACAACTCAAAATCGAATTTAATCTGTATAGATGATATTCGATTGTTCTTGTCTAATCAAAACATTCCAATAAAAGTAGGTCAATCAGGTCTACACTTTAAATTTCATCATAACATTATTAGAAGATGATCTTGAGTACTTTTCTATATTACTCTTTCAGTTGTTTACTAAATAATCAAAACGTTACCATTGTCCTTATTTATACTGATTAAGTAAACTGTAATTCATTTGATCATTTTAATCGTTGAATATATTTCAAAACGACATGTGTAGCGTATATAAATTGTTGCTTTAACTTACCTGGAAAACCGTTGTTTCATATTGTAAATAAATATGAACAACTTCCCCCTAAATTTAAATTGCGAAAGGAAATGTCATTAAACTAATATCAGAGATTAGCTTGTCTCTATCTTCTCCGTGGAATTTGAATATTAGTATACATCTGGCTCATAGATCCGTAGATTTCTTATGTTAGCTGGCCTTTTTGTACATGCATCATGCGACAGTTCAATCTACAAGGACTGGACTCATTAATCAATTGTATATTACTGGTTGGTCAAAACCTGTGTTTACTGATATCACAGGTTTTGTATCTAACCTTTACCATAAGTTTGGCACATTTATGTTATTATCAAATCGTAGTTCATATGTTCATAGTTTTAGAAACAACGAAACACTTGAAAGACAAATTGGGAATATAGTTCAAAATATTAATGAAGACGAATACACTGAGTCTGACAACGGCTTTCAGAATCCGTTAGACGAGAATGTACAGACCATTCGGGACACCCTTCGTCGACAATCAGCCAAAGCTGAAGAAAGGTAAATGTATTTATCTGTTTTGCCTTCAATCAACATGGTATTTTCAGTCATTGCATATTCTGACAATTTCCAACATACAGGGACTCACTTAATCATTAATGTCCAGCATCATGATTCAAACGATATATCTACAATAACTTTCGAGGCAAGAAATTCCCATAATCCTTGGAATTTACTCAAGAATTATAACTGTAAAAAAAAGTATGGCTCAGTGTTTTTCCATGAAATACGACTTCGTTGCACTGAAACGAAGTGCGTTTACATTTAACATATCTGTGTATAAATCGTAACTCATTAAATAGAGTATATATATCTAACAGGACATGTTTATCATAACAATTGAATATAGCATGAAACATACACGGAGAATCACAGCATACAATTAGTGAAATATCAAATGTATGTATGATATCAATGATTTATAGAATGGCTCTTGTAAGACTATACGAAGAAGAAATCAATAAACTACAAGAAGATACATACGATACTGAAGGAGTTAGAACTCGAATGAAAGAAGTAAATAGCAGAATAACAGATGCATTAATATCCATTCGACGGAGGCTTGAAGAAAGGTTTGGTTCTTGATACATTATATATTAAAACAGTTCGTCTTGTGACATTCCAATGTCAAAAATGACTACCGCGAAAATTAATGATATGATTTTAATCATTTTCGACGTTACAATTATTTAATATTGCAACATCTTGCTAGACTAAGACGAAACTTTAACACATTTCTGCTTCATGTACATACACATTGTATGACCCAGTCAGACGTTTTCTCCTTAATACCTGTTAAACAATAAAATATTTCGATAGAAGTCGTACTATTTTTCGATTCAGATATCATTATATACTATTAGATAATTTGAGACGTAACCCGAATTAAATAATATAAAACGAAAGGTACACTGCAATTTGATTCAAAGAAGAATTTGTTGACATGTGGAGATAAAAAAAACAGCAACTTAGCAAATGACAAAACAAAGTATGCACTTAATGAAATACCCTATTTTGAATATAGATTTGCATGAATAGCCAATGTTCGATTATAACACAATTATATTGATATTACAGAATATAAATGAGAAAAATGAAGATTGAAATCCTTTAATCATCTCAAAAATGGTTATGATATTTAAGAATGCTGAGTTGGTTAAAGTTTCTTGTTCAGATATTTTCTATTAAGGTAATACAACTTTCGTTTTTATTCAAATTCATTAAGCAATTATAAGGTCTTAAATGTTCGGGATCATAAAACAATATGTAGATAGGTACGAATCGTCCTGGCCAATCCCGGCGGTCATGAATCAGTTAACTGTCGACGTGATATTCCTAAAATAATGTTTTAAACGGACTTATATTCCAATTAGAAATATGGGGTACGAACCCTTCTAACAGTTAGGCGTTTAAATTACGATTGCAATATGTCATGGTCTTTATATATTAAAAATTATCATAGCCAAAATGGAGTTTACGTAATAACGTAACAGGCAGATGAATATACATAAACTAACAGAAAGACGAACAGACGATGGAAGAGAGTCAACTTAGTCGACTTTTTTGTGATAGTTGCTTGAGTCCGTATAAAAGATAGATTTTAGTAGACTGTATCCTAGATTATCCGAAAACAGAACCATATGAAGCACATTGACTACCAATATCATAAATTGAAAAGATGTTAGGACACTCAGTAAATATCGAACCAAACGTTTGTCCTAAACTTACAAGAAAACAGAACCATATGAAGCACATTGACTACCAATATCATAAATTGAAAAGATGTTAGGACACTCAGTAAATCTTGAACCAAACGTTTGTCCTAAACTTACACGAACTTTAAAGTGATATTTCCTGATGTATAACGATTGTAATCGCAACAGACATTGACCGTTATGGGCTTGAACTGCAGGAGACAAATCAATAGTAAATGTTAGTAATGTAGCTAAATTAAACTGTAAATACTTTCTATTTCGTCATTATGTTTATAAATTTAACTTTAAAGAAAGTTATTTTAGGTTATCATTTTATGATGTTTAAATAGTATATTCGTGTACTTGTCTTCCTTATATATGGAATATTTGAATCGGATGTAAACCAAACAATGTCATCCGCGAATAGGATAACAGTCTTAGATAAACGTGTTGCTCTGTAAATTTAAGACATATGCTCGACTATTATTTACAACATTAGTAATGTAATAAATGTAATATGTCGATCTTGCTCGTGTCAAACTTTTACATTGAACACAAAAACGTGTTTGAAGTTATCGAAGACACGATTGTTTTGAAAGTTTAGTCTTTGCAAGGGATATGTTTCTGCACTTTGATCAATTGATAATAATCTCTCAGTTTGATTTGCGCTTCAAGTATCCAGATATCAAGTGCAATAATCTTCAGTTGTATAACTGGACTGTGCTAACGATGTTCCATATAATAAAAGCGATGCTAATGACGCCACAATTTAAACATTTAAGAATATCTCGAGAGGAATTCAGTGTAACCTTTTTTTGTCACTTTGGTTGTTTATAAATAATGCATAATTACGTATACTCAAAAGAAATAACGTTTAATCGTTAAAGGCATACGAGTTTTTAGAATAGTCCATAGAACTTAATTTAAAAAAGCAACACTTAAGACTTAGCAAAATATTTCTCTCAACTTTGATTGTTTGAGATGTTATTCCAAAAGAGTAAGAACTCCAAGAGTTGATGAACCGACAAAGAGTGATATAACATTCTTGCAGGAAACATACTTTAAATGCCACATAGTAGGAACAGTTTAAAACTAATATAATTGTGTAATTGGTTATCGAACACTGAATCAAATGCTTCACACAAACTATGTCAAAACAAATCAGATAATTCAAGTTGTTATAATGATATTATTGCTACGAAAAAGAGAACCTCAAGAAATGGAAACTATAAGGTATTGACATGTGTACAATGTGAAATCAAAGAAAAGATAGAATATTATTTTTACATTAGATTGTAAAACCATCACAAACATTAGGAATGAAATAAACATACATCTCCTTTGGTCAATTATGAAACATGTTTTCCTTTAAAAGTTCTCTCTCTCTCTCTCTCTCTCTCTCTCTCTCTCTCTCTCTCTCTCTCTCTCTCTCTCTCTCTCTCTCTCTCTCTCTCTCTCTCTCTCTCTCTCTCTCTCTCTCCTTTTGTTTCTTCTCTCTATGCCCACTGTCTCTCTCTCTTTCTATCTCTCTCTCTATCTTCCTCTCTCCCTCTGTCTCTGTCTGTCTTTCTGTCTGTCTGTCTGTTTGTCTGTCTGTCTGTCTGTCTGTCTGTATGTCTGTCTGTCTGTCTGTCTGTCTGTATGTCTGTATGTATGTCTGTCTGTCTGTCTCTCTGTTTGTCTGTCTGTCTTTCTCTCTAGCTCTCCCCCTTTTTTCTCTCTCTTTTCGCCATGTCGCTCTCTCTCTCTCTCTCTCTCCCTTTTTTCTCTCTCTCTCTCTATACCCCCTCTCTCTCTCTCTCTCTCTCTCTCTCTCTCTTTCTCTCTCTCTCTCTATCTTCCTCTTTCTCTCTCTCTCTCTCCGTCTCTGTCTCACTTTCTCTCTTCTCTCTGGCTCATTCTCTGTATGTATGTCTGTCTGTCTGTCTGTCTCTCTGTAAGTATGTCTGTCTTGAGATATGTATGCCTGTATGTCTCTCTCTCTCTATATATATATATATATATATATATATATATATAAATATTTATATATCCACCGATGTCTCTCTTTAAAACATCCGCTTCATGTATGTCATGTTTAATTCTTGTTTACTGACAGCCCGGACAAACAAAACGAGCATGCAAGGCTTGAGATCACAAGATTGAAACAGAATCTTAAAGAAACAAAGGAGGAGAATGAAAACCTCGTTCTCAGGTAAATAAGTAAATCGTTTTAATGTTAAACTTATGAATCAATGTACAGTGTGTATAGAAAAAAGCATAATTATCACACTGGAGATACCCAGTTGCCCATGTGGTTTAAAATGATGTCATACTATTACGCCGTCACTTACGTTGCATACATATTAGCACCATGAAAGCGCAAAAGGCACAGCAAAATTTATTCAACCTCTAAGGTCAAAAAAACGTTTGTTGTACGCGGATTAATATCACTCGGGATACACTTTCAATCTCAAATGTGCAAAGAAAAATAATTATGATCGATAGATATTGATATAATTCCTCTCTAACTGACATTAATCTGTTATCGAACGTGCTCCGAATATGTCTCGTAGGTGATAGATAGTTCAATACAAAAATGATTTAATAAAAAAAGAAATTAAGGACGAGTACCATGTTGTTTTAATACATGTATGTCCTGTATACTCGTACTTTATTACCGGATAAAGTCATATTTTATTATATTTATTGAATTATTAAAAGCTGATCAAACTATTACGTTATTAAATTTAACCAAACTCGTATTGGGCTTTTGTGCCACTATCATGCATAGACCATGACATTTATTATACTTAACAATTACTCAAAATGTATTAATTATCAATGAAATGTATTTATGTATAAATATGTGAATGTATATATATACGGATATTTGCATATATTTGCTAGATTGCAATATCTGTTCACCCTAATATATATATTTGATGGATATAGTTGTTAATTTAGCATTGTACATAAGTTGACTTGATTTTATCTTTGTAGTATATGTTATAATACTAATATGTATCGTTAAATGTCTACCTTATTTTACCATGAGTAAATGACTAGGTCTGCGAACATGAGATAATGTCCTTTCTGAACATATGATCGTGGTAAAGACAGATATTTATCTGTTTCTAATGTGCTTTTGTACAAATTATACGTCATTAATTTATTTCTGAAAATAGTGTTTAGTGCACAGTCTTTGAATCTATATTTGATAGAAAATACACAAACAAAAAGATGTTTCACCTAACTCGTTCGCGATCCATATGTATCCAAATCCAAACTGGTATAATAAGTGATCGTTTGCTTGTTGTCCAGTATACGCAACCTGATTCGGCTAATAATTGAATTTTAATAAAGCCCGGCTTTGCATAATCTCTCTGATATCACATTAGGTCAGTTTGTTCATGAATTAAAAACATATATTTGTAACCGATAATGTATAACATCGACATTCACTTGCCGAAACGTTTTGTTTCGGTGCATACATGCTAGCCATTATCAAAAACGTATTTAACTACATTTCGTAAGTAATCATAGACATAGACATAGACATAGACATATTTTATTTGGTAATAAAGGCCTCCGGCCCAAAATACAACATGTAAATACATCAAATAGAGTGAAGCAAACAATAAATATTGGTGGTATTCAAATAAACATATACATTTTTAAGCTTTTATGATTAAACAATTATAGTTTAGCATAATAAGTTGTATAGTTTTTAAGCATTTCAATATAGTAACAGATATTTAGTTGATATTGAAAAGAATTGTTTGAAACAGATATCAGTATCGTATTTAACTGAATGCATTATTCAATGATATTTACATAACAAATTTAACTTATCTACAGTGTGTATACAAATTACGAATTCTTGTAAAATTTCTAATATTATAAATCAAGAGTTCCCTTTCTTCTTGCAAATGCATTAAATAAGAATCGAGCAATACTGAATAAACTCTTTTCGTCCTTTAAACTTATAATTATATAAAACATGTTAAGAGATCTATTATTTAACCAGTTAGGTTTAAAGAAAGTTTGTCTAAGCATTTCATATTCATTACATTCAAAGAAGAAATGAAACTCATCTTCGACTACATAAATATTATTTTTTATACATAAAGGACAAAATCTTAAATCTCTGTCTATTGATGAATGCATGCCCTTTTCAATCATTAGAATATGGCTCGAGCAACGAAAATGTGATAAAGTTTTTCTTAAAATATAGGACAAATCAATATCTAAATATGGTTCGGGGTAAAGATGGGATTTAAAATGTGTATAATGTAATGCCTTGGATGAATCATTCAAACCTGAGTTCCATCTTTGTAAATAACAATCTTTAATGCGTGTCTTAAATAATTGTATAAAGTTTGATTCATTTCCAACTTCTTGATTAATCCAAACATAACCAAAACCGTACGTAAATAATATTTCTTTAATATTACTAGCCCAAGTTCTTCTACCAGCCTCATCAAATTGTTTTAGCATATTATAACATTGTTTAGGATATCCATACGTAATATTTTTAACCAAAACTTAATACAATTTGGAATATAAGTTATACATAGAGGTAATCTACCACATTCTCCTAAAGCTAAAATATCAGATGTGTTTTGTGATAAATTACAATATTGTTTACAAAAATTGATTTGAACTTTTTCGATTTTTTCAACATATTTATAACCCCAAATTTCAGAACAATAACAAAGTATAGGTTTAACCATTGCATCAAAAACTTTAAACATATCTACCGAATTTAAATGTCCAAATTTACGCTGGAATCTAAATATACATGCAACAGATTTAATACCTTGCAATGCTAACATTTCTTGTGTTTTTGACCATACTAGTTTCGGCGTAAAATAAACACCTAAATATTTATGAAATTGAACAATATTTACAGTATCCCCACAATAAGTCCATTTTTCTGTTTGCTTGACGATGCCTCCATTTCTAAAAACAACAATTTTTGTTTTATCGAGATTAATTTTCATATTAACAGATGTACAAAACTGTTCAATATAATTAATTTGTCGTTGTAGACGTACAACAGTATCAGAGAAACTGGAGACGTCGTCAGCAAACATTAAGGCTATTAACTCATTTATATCTTCAGACACAAATATACCATGATCACATTTAGAATGTAAAAATGTAATCCATCTGTTGTAATGTTCGTTTTGCATCATGCCCATCTCCAACGCATCACTTAAAGACCTCCCTCTAGATTTACATTGGAATTAGGATTTGTAAGATCGGATAGCAGTATGAAAATTGTAATTAATAGTATTTCACCATGTTAAGCATAGTAAAACGAGGTAATTACTCGTTCATGTTTTCTCTCACAGAGTCGACATTTGTAGAAATCTGCATTGACTACTTCTCAAATAAATCATTGTTTTGAGAATTCCAAAACTATAAAGACTTTAAAGTCAATAATGAAGCAAGTGGTGTTAGAAAGCCCTACGTGTAAGCCTGTCAGTCCAGTAGAACAGTTATAACTTTATAGTATGTTTATGCAAGACAAAAATATATTTGGTCAAGTAAAATGTTAAAGTTTGCGGGTTCTGCTCATTCATACAGATTTGCAATAAATATACGTCTCTTAAAGCCTTATTATGCCTATGAAAAACAACCACTACGAAATCGATTTCTAACAGATTTTTTTTTTTCGATACCGAACTTTTTCAGTAGTCTTAATTCATACCTCTTCAATCACTAAGCAATTCACACTATTGGCTGTCTACCCTAATTGTTCGATCATTTTGCTCTAAAGCACAATACGACAACCAAAGCTAATAATAGAAATACATTATATTTTAAACATCAACTCCTGAACTTCTGGACCGATTACAAAATATATATTCATAAATTCACAAAACAAGGCCCATAAGAAGTCCTCAACCGGAACAGGGTATAACACCATTATTCTCCTTTGCATAGGATGGTCATCAGAGCTACACGTGGAATTCTTAAATTCACATCTCCTCATAAACCACTTGCCCAGTTTAGAACTAACTAGACGGTTGCTTTTGTCACAAAAACATATGTCTCCCCGATTGCAATTTGTTAGTGAGTGTAATTCTGAAACATATTATTAAGATATAACTTATATGGAGACGTAAACAAGTGAAATAATTCAATTGTATTGTTATGTTAACCAAATAAAAACTAATTTAGACAAAAGACAGGTCTACTGCAAGTTTTTTATGAAAGTTTTCAGCAACAAAACACATACACACACATGTGGTAATCTGAATAGTGTGATTGAGACTTGGAACACTGAATCGTCATGCAGTGGTAGTTTAAATGAAACATTTTTGAGGGATCATATAGTCCCCCGATTTGTCTGTCTGTCAGTTCGTTCCGCTTATATCCCAGCTATTTCTCAGCAACCACTGACATGAATTAAATCAAACTTTATGTGAAGTTTCACTAACAAGAGGTTGTTATATACGTTCTGCACATCGTCTCAATATGGTGAAAATTTGTGTTGAGTCATTTCAAAATCCTTCAAACGGTTCAAAAGTTATTGAACGGACACGAACTATAATCATATGACGTTTGACCTGTAATTGCAACCTTGACATTCAACCGAATTGGTTGTAAAATGCACTCTGCACATCGTCTCTGTATGGTTAACATTTGTGGTAAGTTATTTTAAAATCCTTGTAAAAGTTTAAAAGTTTGACCTGTAATTGCAACCTTGACCTTGCATTAAAGTGGTTGTTACATGCGCTTTGCGCATCGTCTCAGTGTGGTGAACATTAGTGGCGAAATATTTCAAAAGATTTCGAGCCGTTCAAACGTTATTGAGCGGACACGAAATATAGTGATATGACCTTTTACCTCTTATTGCGACCTTGACCTTGAACCAAAGTGGTTGTAATATTCACTCTGCTAATCATCTCTGTATGGTCTAAATTTGTGGCGATTAATTTTAAAATCCTTCAAACGGTTTAAAAGTTATATAGCGGACACGATTGTGACGGACAGACAGACAGACGGACAGTCAGAGCAAAAAAACAATATGTCTCCCGATTATATGGGAGAGACATAATTTTACCAAACATGTTTCTTAAGTGACCCTACAAGAATAATTCAAATCAATCCACCAATGCAATAGGTTAGATTGCGTTGATTTCTTTGAAAATTATTGTTTGTATAGATTATCAAGAGTAGCCAGTGCCGCACTATCAGACAATAACCCCAACATCGCGGATTTAAGTGATCCAAATAGACCAACCAAAATCGGAGAGAAATATAAAGAAATCTATGACACAGAATGGACTGATGCATACGAATGTTTCCATACAATGAAGGGCCAAGATGAGAACAAGATTTGTTCGACGTTGGTCAAGATCTTGGAAGTAAGATTAGGGACGTATTCAGATTGTCCTGAAATAACCTAGTCAACCAATCAAATTCCAGACTCTGAAAAGTACTTCTTGGTTTAGGATGCTCTGAATACGTGCCTGGCTATGATATACATTTTGTTTCAATTTTGGATATTATTATAGCGATACATGCTTTATTCAATAATTAAAAATTTAATTTATAGTCTTCATATAAGAGTTGAAACCAATGGCATTTATTGGTTAATTTTAATAGAATATTCTCCGATATTACAAGTATGAGGACATTGACATATGTTCATGCATAATTAGCGTTTCACTCAAGTGCATTCTTAATGTTGATTTCGATGTTGTGAAAATTCCGCTACCTTTAGTCGTTCTCACTCAAAACCAAATATTTAGATCAATAGTCTCAATTGATCGATGTTCAAATACGTGAAATATCAGCAAACTCTTATACTTCTCTTTATATATATCGATGATTTCAAGTACATAAGAGTCTTGTTATGATAAATTATTTTCGGAAATAATATTTAATTAGACTTCAAAAGATAGTTATGAATTGTTTATTCGTGTAAACTATGTTTAACAGGATGCAGAGACATACTGCACAGTACTTGCAAACCTTCAGCAAAACCACATTATGGTACAGCTTGTCAAGCCAAATGATCCGAAGGTAAACACGATTATCACTATGGGGTTTTTATGTAAGAGATTAGCGCGACGTTGCATACATCTATGGCTTTTCTAAATTGAATTTGGAGACAATTGCAAATCACATATCTGACAAATATAACAGTGAACTACATCGCACACAGTTGTTAACCTTTTCCATTTATGTACATTTTACAATATCGTACCACCACATAATAAAAACTGGACCATTTACAAAAGTCCTCGTAAGACCTAGATGAACACTATAATGTTTCATTTAGACATATACCAAAACAGTGTTCAGTTATTTTAAAAAAGAACTCGTACCAAGCTAAGGTATTCTGTGTTTTTCTCTGAAGTGTAAATGATTCTCAAATGAGAAATACTTGGTGTTTTTTTTTTGTAATCTGTTAATTTTGATTTCATTACGTATTTCTTTTCCTATTACTTTCTTGTTAATATAAAGCGGTAGACAGTGCCCTGAGTATACTTGCTCTTTAATTAATATAATATTATAGTTTAACTAATACAGGTCTTATGTTTGTTTACAGGCGACTCCATCTAAGAAAACATCGGTAAGGTACTCGTTTACTTCATTCCAGTATTGGTTGTTGGATTCAAAGTAGACCACCTTGTTTGTGTTTTGGTATTGCGTCGCTGGTTCGATCCCTGGTCGGAGCATACACAACTTAAAACTGGTAGTAATGGCTGTCCTTCTTAGAGTGCAATGCTGCAGGGTTAACATTACGACGGACTGGCTGGTGCCAGGATAAACTTACCCACGAAACGCCATTATATAACTGAAAAGAAGTATGTAAGTGGCGTAAAATACCAAACAATCGATGGATACAAATTGACATAATGACGTTTGGCTATTATTTACTTTTTTTCCCAAAAGCTTTCAAGTTTCTAGAAGAATGCATAAAAATAGAAAACCGTGCGTTAGTTTATGTTAAAATACGTTCATATTTAATATTCTTTCATCAAGGACGAAAAGGCTGAAACAGTGTTGGAAGCTATCCACTCGAAAATGATTAACGACCTGAGAAAGCAGACCTCACACAAGTCAGTAGAATATGTCATGAAGGTTTGTTTAGCACCTAATTTGTCTTCTCATTTGTCACATCGAATATACATTTACTTTGAAATGTAGAAGATGCATCTTAAATATTTCAGAGTCAGATAACATGCTCTTAGCGTGAAAATTGTCTTCACCGATGCTCCTATAAACATATGCATTCAACGAACTCGTACATATTAAATAGTCCGATAAAGAAATATAAATAGAGGATCTTACATGAGTGCTTATTTGTTATTGTTTTTATGAAACGAGTCAACTGAAATAATATGACACGAGGCTCTGCCGAGCGTCATATTCGTTTCAGTCGACGAGTTTCATAAAAACAATATCAAATAAGCACGAATGTAAGATTCTATTTATCACATAACACCATAAAAAGATTGTTTTCAATTTTTAAATCGATCTTTCTTCGTCCTAATGTAAACAGTGACCGAAGTTCACCCCGAAGTTCAAATGCATACTTCCACTATAAGTAGTGCCTATTAATAACCTTTATACAAAATTAGCAACAAGGCACTTATAACATTTCATTTATCTAGATTTATTCTCCTGGAGCGCAAGTTATGTGATAAAATAGTTTATTACATCTATGGTAGGTTGTTCCATGAAAACAAAAAACGTACATGTTGTTGGTATCTCAAGCTGTTATGATCTTTAATTAAGTGTGTTCCGTATAACTGCAGTAACCACGTTAGTATGCCCCCTTCGAAGAAGAGGGGTATATTGCTTTGCACATGTCTGTCGGTCGGTTGGTCGGTCGGTCCGTCGGTCCGTCGGTCCGTCTGTAGACCAAAGCTTGTCCGAGTGATAACTCAACAATGCCTGGACCTTTATTCCTCAAACTTGACTTGGGAGTTAGGCCTGACCAGTAGATGAACCCTATTTATTTCAAAGGTCAAGGTCACAGTGACCTTGAACAAAAAAACCTTGTTTAAGCTTGTCCGAATGATAACTCAACACTACCTGGACCTATGGTCCTCGAACTTGACTTAGAGGTTGAACCTGACAAGGTGATGAACCCTATTTATTTTGAGGTCATTGCATCAAAGGTCAAGGTCACAGTGACCTTGAACATAAAAAAACTTTTTTAAGCTTGTCCGAGTGATAACTCAACAATGCCTGGACCTATGGTCCTCAAACTTGACCTGGAGGTTGGGCCTGACAAGGTGATGAACCCTATTTATTTTGAGGTCATTGGGTTAAAGGTCAATGTCACAGTGATCTTTAACACAAAAAAATGTTTTAAGCTTGTCCGAGTGATAACTCAACAATGCCTAAACGTATGGACCTCAAACTTGAATTGGAGGTAATTGCGTCAAAGGTCAAGGTCACAGTGACCTTGAACACTAAAAACCTTTTTTAAGCTTGTCCGAGTGATAACTCAACAATGCCTGGACCTATGGTCCTCAAACTTAACTTGGAGGTTAGGCCTGATCAGTAGATGAATCCTATTTAATTTTAGGTGATTGGGTCAAAGGTCAAGGTCACAGTGACCTTAAACATAAGAAAACTTTTTTAAGCTTGTTCGAGTGACAACTCAACAATGCCTGGACCTATGGTTCTCAAACTTGACTTGGAGGTTGGGCCTGACCAGTAGATGAACCCTATTTATTTTGAGGTCAAAGGTCAAGGTCACAGTGACCTTGAACGCGAAACATTAGTCTCATTGATAACTTGAAAATACCTCGCCCTCTTCAATCTTAACACAATGGTATGGCACAAAGACACTGTGGACCTGTACATCTCTATAGTAAACCTTTTTTTCTTTTCTTTTTTTACGTCTTATGTACTTATTCCTTACTGCCAGGAGGATACATGTTTATCTGTAAATATCAGTCATCATCCTAATGTGATTAAGAACTGTGCCTACCATCCTCAAACTTTGAATGAACATTTTTCATAATCTTAAAACTGACTCATAGACATCCAATGTGAAATGACAAATCAGCTGGCATTTCTGTCTATGCAAATTTTACTCAAATGTCCAATATTCCTCCCAACATGGCGCTCAGGGGAGGCATAATGTTTGACAAACATCTCTTGTTACTTTTGGTTTGAAGCATACATATTGTTAACCACTGTCTGTAGTGCATTCGTGTGACGTCAGTTCGAAAATGTCACATTTAAAAAATATTGTTTGCGCATATGCGTGAAGATAAGGTGACCAATGTAATATGTTGGTCAAAGTCAATTATAATGATGGGTTTTCATGATTGTACATGACTGTCTAAAATGATCCTCGAACAGAACTTTGACATGCTACTTCGATGAAAGCAAATGGGGACTGTCGAAACGGTTCAAAAAACTTTTCTATGACAAAGACCAAGTTGTTTAGGGTATGATATATCGTATGGATGCAATAATAAATGGTCATCTTTATATTTTGAGTAACTTACCAGATATTGATTGATAAAAAGGTTAAGAAATTAATCCTGAAAGTAAGTGAATGTATTTGCAAAGGAAAGTAGATATTGTCTGTTAGTTTTGAGTATAGAATGAACAATATCGAGGTATACAATAAGTAAGGTGACTCCAATTCAAAAATAATAGTTTCTGAAATACACAATAGAAATTATTAATTGAATTATGTTTTAAAAAATCAAAATTTACAATTCGCAGCTTCAGTTGGCAACGTACGAAACCCAAACTTTTTGTTAATAGGGAATCAACTTTTCGATAGGAATAAAAGATGGTATAAGTATTATTATATGAAGCATAATTCAAACCAATTTGATTTTCCTTTCTGTAATTAAAGATTTTTTTATGATGACTTTTCAGAGTTTTATTCAACAAGTGAAAATTCCACAAAAAGTAAAAGAAAAAGAAGCAGTTATGAAATTTCTTTACAAATGTGCTGAGATATGCTGGTATATGAGCTTGCAAACCCCGCCTGTGGTATTGGCGAAACTTGGCAAGACGGAAACCAAATTCAACAAAGATGAATACACAGAGTACACACAAAAAGGGTCTAAAGTCGACTTTGTTACCTGGCCCCCGCTGTTGCTTCATGAAGGTGGATCATTGTTGTGCAAGGGGGTTGCACAAGGGAAAGATTAATAACTATGAATCTATAATCAGATTGTTCATTTGACAATTTAGTGATAGAAACTTCATCATTTAAATATTTAACGTCACTACGTTATGAGAAGAAAGAATGTGTCAAAATGGCGTTGTTTTATTTATTGAACACAGGAAATGTTTTTTTTTATTTCAGATACATAGTAAGTCTCTTGTAAAAAATAATACATATAAAATGAAAGAAACCTACATTTATTTTAATTATTTTATTACATTTTGTCCAATGTATTTTTGATTATTTTGGCTCACAATTGAATGATATATGGATTAAATGTTCGTTTATTCATTGATTGCTACTGAAGCATTGCTTCAAATTTTAATATTACATCGATAATTAGTTACCACTTAATTATCATTCTTTAGAATAACTGCCCATTTCATCTTGGCAAGTATATATGTATGTGTTTTAACGATTCGCATATGTCCGCCTAGTGAAATGGGAATGATAACAGTAAATAAATGTCTATGGATCAGGTCTCTAGTAAGGCATTTGCTCTATTATAAACGTGCCTTGTAGGCATCATGTATCTTTTGGATTCATATCGTTTTTAGTGCATTATGAAAGGTCAAAAGTGGTTTTAAGATATTTTAATTATTTGAAATGTAAACATGTGAATAAACCGAGAATACATACGCTATTATTCAATTTTGGATCTGTGTTATAGGTTTGATGTGTCAAGTAATACATGTTTTAGTATTTTTTTTTAAGTATGTACATCCCAGTGTGCATACATACACGGATGATAATAACCGATTTGATTTATAAACACCGTTTCCGACCGTACTTAAGGTATATCATGGCGGCCAGTAAATATTACCCTGTAGTTTGTTGTGCTGTCGCACTCCACACATTCTACCCAAACGAGTGGCTACCGGCAAATGGAGAACAACTCAAATGCAGATGAATTGATAAATAAATAAAATAAGAAAACCTGTTATTTGAAGCTATATCATACGGTGGCACAGAGGTGACATGTGTATGTTTTTATTTTTATTTTACTAAGTCGTGCGCACGACATAGTAAGTCGTGCGCACGAGATACTAAGTCGTGCGCACGAGATACTAAGTCGTGCGCACGAGATACTTAAGTCGTGCGCACGATATACTATGTCGTGCGCACGAGTTACTAAGTCGTGCGCACGAGATACTAAGTCGTGCGCACGAGATACTATGTCGTGCGCACGAGTTACTAAGTATGTACTAAGTAAGACTTAGTATGTCGTGCGCACGACTTAGTAAAATAAAAATAAAAACACACACATGTCACCTCTATGCCACCGTAATATCAGGATATTATGCGAAGATCTTTCTACCGATGATTGTCATTTTTCTTAATTTAACTTAATATACAATCTAGAAATCACACCGTTTCTAGCAATCGTACTATAATTCGGACACTATTATTACGATCATGTTCTTATCTTTGAGTCAAACCAGAACGTGAGGTCAAGACTAACATCTCCTTGATTTTGTATTGTCATTGGCGGAAGTATATCTAGGAGGAGCAGAATGTCTTTGGAGCGGTTTAGACGGTCGTGCGCCTGAATCTTGTTTGGAAATACATTTCGATGCAAATGGATCTTGTTAACATAACGTCATATTGACCTTTCTGTGTTGTGCTCTACTTCTACATAATTAAGATAAGACACACTGTAAAGGGGAAACCACACAACAAGTATTTAACGAATTAAGCTCGAAATGAGATCCTCCATTTTGTTCGTTTGTGGGTTAAATTTCGTAGGTAAGTTAACATACTTTCTATCATTACTGTAGTTAGATATCGCTTCTAAAGGAAAACCTATTTTAAGTTGTTAGGCACAATATAGTTAGAGGTCATATCTACCTATTGATCTTGGTATCCCTTTATAGGGCAGTGCTTGATATTTATTGCCACTGTAGCGATAAGTGATGTTTTTTACGATTTGGTCTTATACTGCATTGTGTGGCTGTACACATACTATAAAATAAAATGTTGACTGCTCATGTCATCGGTCTGATTTAATGTCAGTGTATATAAATGATCAATGCCACAAAGAGCCATAAGGAGTGGCTTTTGAAAAGTCGCGCAATATATCTACTAAGCAGAATTGTAAATGGACACTATATTTTTTTTAATTCAACATGGTAAAAAAAAATGTTTAATTTGATTATGACGTAATTGCATAGTTGCGCTTGATGAAGTTACTCCTAACTTACTCAGCGTAATTTGTATTTTAAACAGCTATTTCTGCCATCGTCAAAGACGACATACCCGTTGTGGAATATTCCCTCCGGAAGACAATAGTTAAACACCGGCCTGTCAGTAGACTTGAATTCATATGTAACCATACACAATATCAGAATGTTTCTTCACTACAAGTTGTTTCCTGGTACCAAGGTGGTACACTGCAATGCCAATTACAATACGATAGTTCAACGGACATCGATAACAGTGTATTACATCTAACAGAATCTCGATTTGTTGAACACGGATTTACACTTGGGAATAAGGTATGTAGTTCCATTGGAACATGTACTTTGATAGGTTCAAAATAGCTTCTGACTCTGGAAAAATAACCTTAGGGCATTTGAAAGAAGTGAAAATAAAGATCAACCTTAAAATCCGCACGGATCCCGAGTCTTCACTGTTCTACACAATATCACAGGAGAGTCCATGATGGTTCCGAAAATCCGTTTATATTAGGACCAATTAGTATGGATTACCAGACATAGCTCATTTACCCTTGTCAAAAGTACGTATATGTCGGTGGTTATTATGGAGCATGGCTTATGTGTAAATGATAACACATATAATACCTAAACATACCTTCAGTAGGTTAAAGTAAACTAAGTTAAAACATTATAATTATCGTTTGATTTATATTGTAGATTTCAAACATGATAATTAGAAGAAAATTGATACACAGTCTAGTTTGTTTTAAGTTTTGTTAAATGTTAATGTTATGATTTGCGTTTTGCTAATTAGATATCCTGTTCAATATCTACAAGTACGAATGGAACAAATCACACAAGCCCCATATCAATGGACTTTTTCGTCGGAATAAAGGCAAGTATAAACCATGCAATAGTATATAAATTGATATTTTTCTCAATTACATGTAAATGAGTAAACATCTAATTTGAATTATGTGTAAGCCCTATTATATCTGTAACAACACGTTCATGTAGAAGAAAGTGCATGACGCATGCATGATATTGCAGATGTATCCCAGAAAATATATTCTAGATCGATTATCAAATATGGCCACCAACAATTATAAGACATCACCATAATCCTCATTAATTATTTGAATATCACAATGAAGAATAAGTATAAGCTTCTAGATTTACGTTTTCATGGATGTGTTTAAATGTTGCCAGTCAAAGTATCTGCCTTGAAAATAAGTATATAATTGTATAAGAGCTCTTTCCAGTACAGGTTTAAAATCAACGTAACCATCTTGGCATTTGAATCTATATAGGTACATGTAAATTACCAGAAATATGTAGAATATATTTAATTTGTTATTTCTTTGTGATTCTATGTATATGAAATTCATTCAATGTTAAATGTGTTCCCTTTTATATATATATATCGCCTAGATTCTTACACCTATAAAGCGTATTCATGTTGGAGAAACAAACACTTCGAAGTTATCCATCAGCCTTCAAACCACTATCCCAATTGGCTGTACTGGAACCAAAACTTGTTCTGTATGGTTGACAACTTGTAACCCGTACCAGGGAAATACAATGTGCTCGGTTTATAGTGCGGATAGGCGTGACATCTGCGGTGTTGCCCTGCACAGCAATCACTCGGAGACCGTTGATATCCCCATTAGAATCTTTTATGGTGGAAGTTTTGCTTCGCAAGGAGATTATGACATTGCATTGAAAACAGAGTCTACTGCGGAAAATGATATTTGGAAAGACTATGCTTTACCTAGAATCAAGGTATTTAGTGTTGTTTGTGATTTTTCCCATTGTTTCACTTTTCGAAACCAATAAAACCTTTTTGTGTCCCATCACATGAGCACTACATAAAACCTCACATTAGTTGGAATGTTTTCTACTTGACATGGGAACTAGAAAACTAATAAGGATGTTAGCTTCATTTTCAACCTTAAATCCATATTTGATGAATGAACGAGACTTATGTACAATTTTTCTATAAAAACATATAATTCGGCTCAATTTGCTATTGAATCTATGTCCATTCGGTTTGTTTTGTATGACATAACGCAGTTAGTTAACACGTTTGAATACACACATCTCAGTTGTTTATGTATGTGCATCACATTCCATCTATCAGTTATGGAACATACATTCGTCTGAAATGCGTATAGCGGAAAACTGTGTCTCTGCCTTTCTTGTGTCATCATCTTTAAGATTGAAATCGATTCGCTAGCAATAAGGTATCGTTGCTAAAATTAGGATGCTGTGATGTATAAATATTCGTGATAAAAACGCTTAACGTTAGCCCTAAAAAACGTGTTTGGCTGTGCATTACGTAACAATACTGCATTCGATTATGCGAGTATGAATTCGGATCGTATTCGTCAAGGTTGGATATCGTATGACATATGAGCCGTCCCGCGAGAAAACCAACATTGTGGACTCTGCGTAAAGTATCGATCCGGATCAGCCTATGCATGCCGCGCAGGCTAGCCCGGACAGAGACTTTTTGCCTCTTGTGGATTTTCTGTTTCAGTAGTCATTACTCTATAACTCTATCCCCCTTAGACGTAATGTGTCTGCCTGGATTAGCCTGCGCGGACTGCTCATATATATTTTATTCATAAAACAACATTTTTTTCAAACCTCTATTCATGTCCGACTTCCAGGTCCAGATAACGAATGACGACGACACGGGATACACAGATGCAATGTGTTTCAACATGTTTAGAGTCTCTACATTTGATGGACGGTAACGTATCAATGTTATATCGTAGCATAAATTGTAATAACTGAAAGTCGTGCGAAGACCCAAACGTATTACAGTTGTTTGGATCCTCAGTCGAAAGCTCTTGGTGATTATTAGGATCCCTCTGTGTCCGCCGTCCGTCCGTAAGCTACAAATCCACATTTCAACCTAAATCACTAAGATAATTTCAACCAAACGTCACTAGAAGGTTCCTTAGATAATCATCTTTTAAATATGTTCAACTATTTAAAGGTAATGTAGAAATAGTGTTTATGTGGCATCAGAGAGGGGGGAATACTTAAACATTCTTCCCTTGTGAATCTACTTGTCTGATTATAAGATAATTTGGCAGAAATGTTTCTCGGTGACCCCTTCTCGTATGATATTAAGATAATTTACAGAAATATTATTTGATTATTTTTCGATATGTTTCTTAGGTAAACTTCTTCAGACACTCTATTGATTCGTTGAAACACATCGAAACCAGTCGGCACTAGAATGGGGTAAAATGGCAAACCACTAACATTGTTCTCCTATGAATTTGCGTGTCTTATTTCCAGTTAAAAATTGACAGATATGTACCTTATGTGTTGATCATATACAAATATATCTTATAGTCATATTCATTGGCTAAAAGATATGGTCGTTATGGGATAGGGCTTAACCAGCCTGTTAACAGTTTCTTTCCCACACTTGGTGACTTTTTCCCAGATATGAACACTTACACATTTGCTATACTATATCCTCAATCTGGTGATTGGTTAAGTGCCTTCTTTTCACTCGTGTTAGTCCTGTGATTAAAACTGTTGAAGTGCCTTTTCCCATGTAATCGACATCAATTCGATTACGATGCAGGGAGAAGGTCATTTTATTGCACGTACAATTTAACCAAATACACGTAGAGTATTATGCAAATACAATATCAAATAATTTAGAATAACATATTTGTGTTGCTAATTTGTTGAAAACATTATGCACTATTCACTAAATAAGGTTTTTTTCCCACGATAGAGAAAGTTTATGTTGTGTTATGCATGTTTGTTTTACAGAACTTACGAAAAGACGGCTGGTATATATACTACGTATTATCATACAGCGTACAAATCAGAGGTAACTGTTAAATTAGAATAGTAAAATATCACAGCTAACACCATTTACTGCTTACGTCATGCCATCAAATGTTGAAAGGTCCTTAGATAAATTAAGTGTTGTTGCGATCATTTAGTTCAGCATTGTGGTATATATTTCGAAAATCGAAAGATTTATAATGTACGTACGGTTTTCAAAATAGTACAGCATACAAGTATATGTAATTAATCAAAGCATTCGACCGTTAGCGTAATTAAATTGATTTTCAGGGGTATCGTCATTATAATGTGTACCTTTTTTAAATGATACTTCATAATCCGGTTATGATGGACAAACAGCAGAATTATAATCATGTTATTTAAAATGGTACTTTTCCACATCCTAAACTCATTTACTGCTAGATGGAAACATCTGCTACATTTTAGATCTGTCCAGGAATTAACATACACTCGTTTAAAATCTTGGTCGTAACCTTGCAATTCAAATATGTTGTTAATATCATTATCTTCTCCATATACCTTATTCTCATAAAGATCATTATCATTATTATATTCCTTCAGGTACAAATAAGAACATCTCCCGTCATCATTTATGGAAAAACAGTCATTTCTACATGTGGTGTAGCAATAAAAGCAGGAAAGGATGTATACAATGTTGATTATTGTGGCTCAGACTATAATGCATCGTGGACAGAATCGGCAACCAGTACATTTTCTGTGCATAAAATAGCAAGGAATTCCTCAAAGGTACGAACAAATGCGATCTATTTAATGATAGATCGATACTCGAAGCACTTTAGTATCTTTCATACGTCCTCAGTAATGCAGTGGAAGGGCTAACAATAGAACGCAGTTACCCAATGGTTGGGACGTAATACAAACTAAAGATGTAAACATGTACACCAGGGATGTATTTCGATTAACCTTACTCACCCAGCATCAAAAAGTTGTAAGTCGAATCTGGTACTACTAATACGTATTAGTAGTGCCAGGTCGAATCCACCAATAAATAGAAGCTTTTATTCAGCACACGCCCAGTGTCTTAGGTTAAACGCAATACACATCGGTTATCCCTGTCAACATTTTAGGTAAACGCCGGGAAACAACTGCAAACATGTGGTTGAATTTGTTCCACGGCACAGCCAATTATAATCATTCTGTAACTGATTTCGGTTTCTCTTGAATGTCATAAAACGTTATTCAATTGGCTTCGTTCTTTTCCTTTTATTTTGAAGTAAAATATTTGGGTAAAAGAATATAATAACATTTGATACGTTAAAATATTTGTGAATTACAGGTTTGCTTCCCATACGGTACGTGTGTCCATGTTAGTGGGTGGAGACTTTCGAACAGTGTCAAGGGATTAGCTGTCGCCATACTCTCATCGCCCGCAGATTGGAGTGGGGCATCCAGGGGACTGTGCGGGACATACAACAACAATTGTTACGATGAGTTCCACTATAGACCAGGACATGGGTCTGACAGAGACCCGAAACTCCAGAACGGACCTTGTAGGGGTACTCCTAATATAACACCTGGTGTATTCCTGGACAGTTGGAGGTTGGTTAAACATATGAATATGATCAGGACTTTGTTTGATCATATTTAAATTTACATTGACTAGTGTTTTTACTCTTACATAGTTTGGATGTTACATAACATACTGAACGACTTGTTATGGTAACCGTATTGAATCTACCAATCAAATGTAGCATTGTTCAATCAGTGGATGCTAACTAACTTGGATACGGGTTGCTCTAGCACAAACAGGCTAACCGATCGTTAATGACCCTGTCAGACCAGAACGTTTTAGGCCAACGCGTCAGTAGCGCGTCAAAAATAGTTGATACGCTGGCAAACGCTGAACTCTCACAGAAAAAGACAAGTGGAACGATGATTTTAACGTGTCCATAACGCGTTAAGTAGCGTGTGAGGGAGGAGCGCATCACTGATTTATAGATAAAATATGACAGCGTATCACCAGTGTTCGCCAGCGCGTGAGTAACGCACTCAACGACTAAGGAACGACTGCTCAGCGCGTGAGTAGCGCGTTCCAACGCGCGCCATCGTAGTGCAACGACCACGTGATTTTTTTTTTGTATTTAGCCGACGCGCTACTACAGTACCAGCGTGTCGCCAGCGTACGCCAGCGTGTGAGTAGAGGGTTGGTAAATATCGTCTATCACGTTCGACGCGTGAGTAACGACCCTCCAGCGTTGCTAGCGTGTGCAGTCTCACGCTGGCAAATGCTGGAAATTTTAAGTATGTTGAAAACATTATTTTTGCCTCGGCGTGTGAGTGTCCCAGCGTGAGAATAACGCGTTCAGCGTGTTGCTAACACTGGCCTAGCGTTGGTCAGCGTTTGCCAGCGTGTTGCCGAAATTGCAACACGCTACTCACGCGTTGGCCTAAAACGTTCTGGTGTGACAGGGCCATAAGAAACGTAAATCGCTGAATCGACCATATAGTTATCGTGTTACTTACGGTCCCAGGAGCAATCTAGTCTTAACGGTTTTCATTACTATAAACAGTATATAATTATATATGTTATGCAATTATATATACTACATGTATGTAGTATCAAGAGAAGGCCTACTCATAGGTTATCGTATGTTAATATTGTATATATATACCATGTTGTTACTATGAAACGTGGTTTGGAAAAAAGTTTGGAAACAAGGGAATGTGTGTCTGTTAGGTAAGTCAGTACATCATAATTAAGCCACGTACATTGATATCCTACCTACGGAGGTTAACAAATTAATATCAATTAGGATCAAATTGTATACGTATGTAACTTTTATATATTACCCGTTCTCTAGCGGTTTGAACGACCAGCACGAGAGATCCTAAACAAACTGATCTGAAACACGGCTGATCGCGAAGTCCCAAATGTCTGTTTTCATATGATAGATTAGAGATTATATTACGTTAAAAGAAAACAATGACTGCAAGACAGATAAAAGCACTGCAGTGCTGACGGCCTGGGGGCTGCTGGAAGGTTGGATTTTTCGACGCACGAGCCCTACGGCCCTCGATTAATCCGTCACTGTATATTTCACGTGACTTCTTTCGTGGGGTGGTGGAATCGGCACGGGCCCTATGGACCCCGCTAAATCCGCCACTACATTTGCCACCCTTTTTCTTTGTTTACCATTAATCTTTCGACGCACGGCCCCCCCCCCCCCCGGTTAATCCGCCACTGTATTTTTCCCGTGACTTCTTTCTTTTCTTCAGTTCCTCTTCGTGAATGTTAATAATGTTAACAAGCGTCCATATTTGACCTCTCGGCGCATTAATTTCTAAAGCATTTCTTAAACTGATATTGGAGTACTCACACCTTAAGTTTTTCACTGATGTTCAAACAACATTAAAATGATACTTATGGGGGAGATCCTAACCTTTTAAATGCAGTTTTGGTTGAATCCATGATGAACTATTTTTCTCGCGCTGTCTGCCAACTCCGAAAAAAAAGTGTATTACTACTCTGAACAGGGGCTAAAGCCCCAGGCCAAAAATGACACCCATCCCGTGCAATTTTGTTTTTTCAGAATATAAACCTTTTTTTATTTCTTGGCTTTACGCATCTTGCGCATCTGCTTCTTACAAATTCTTTTATTAGTTTGACTTCGTACAATTATTCAAAACGTTGCCTAAAGAATTAGTCTTGCTGCAAGTTGTGATACTTCATGTAGTTAAGAATGAAGGCTAAAATTCTGAATAGACAAAAACAAATATCAAAATATTTGAAAGAAAAACCCCTCAACACATAAGAACATCACGGATGGTACAAAAACACTCTTTAAAAGCCCCAGTCCGTAATCCCTTCCACCAGCCTGCTCCTTTTGGTTTTTTACCTATATGGAATTATATTATGATAAAAGGTTTTGTTTTATTGGGGTTTTACGCCAGTTCACGGATTCATGATCTCTGGGTAAACGAACCAGTACTAGGCTAGGAAAAGTGCCTTGTCCAATGACACTCCACCATCATCGTTGCGCCGCGACTGGATATCAAACCCGGGACAGTGAGTTCCAAATCTTCGACACTAACCACTCGGCCAAAGCGGATTCCTATTTAAATAAAATATAAATGTCCGTAAAGTATAAGATGTAAGGAAGAGCAGTGTAAATCGTCCGTAAACGATGTTTGTATGTGAAGATATCGCTTAGATAACGGATTGTAGAAGGTTTACTGTACTTAACCGTGTACAGATCATTGGTATAAGCAGGGACGTAGATATCTTATCTACGTCCCTGGTATAAGTGATTAAATCGAAGCACTCGAAGTGCGGTTGCACTGGCACTGGTACGACTACAAAAAGCTGGTAGCCTGTTGCAATATTTTGGGAAGTAACAACACAGTTGCATAATTGCAAATTATTTTAACGTATATCGGAGCAATTTCTCCTTTTACCACAATGGTTTCAAGATTGTTTCCATAATTTAAGTTACAACTATGTTACTTAAATGATCTTCTTTTGTCTATTTCCAGGGTAGGGAATGCCGAAGATAATTATATCACTGGAGGATACAACTTGAATAGTTCGTTACCATGGGTTTTCAGATTCTGTATGTGCCAGCCTGCCAGAGGATCGTTTGTTTCGTCAAACATTCAAAACGTTATACCATGTACTACGGAAAGTGTGGATGTTTGTTCATTTAAATAAACGGGCGGATAGCAGGATAATTTGTCTAAGTGTTCCTAAACACGGCTGTCAATATAAGTCTTTTAATCTTAGCAGTAAAGATAAATAAAAGAAACGCATGAACACTTATCTCTTGGTGGGTTTTTTTTAATGATTTATTATCATTAAAGAGGGGGATTGGAGGACCAGGGGGGTTCATGTTCAGCGACGTTAATGTTTTCAATGTATCCTCAATCTGGTGATTGGTTAAGTGCCTTCTTTTCACTCGTGTTAGTCCTGTGATTAAAACTGTTGAAGTGCCTTTTCCCATGTAATCGACATCAATTCGATTACGATGCAGGGAGAAGGTCATTTTATTGCACGTACAATTTAACCAAATACACGTAGAGTATTATGCAAATACAATATCAAATAATTTAGAATAACATATTTGTGTTGCTAATTTGTTGAAAACATTATGCACTATTCACTAAATAAGGTTTTTTTCCCACGATAGAGAAAGTTTATGTTGTGTTATGCATGTTTGTTTTACAGAACTTACGAAAAGACGGCTGGTATATATACTACGTATTATCATACAGCGTACAAATCAGAGGTAACTGTTAAATTAGAATAGTAAAATATCACAGCTAACACCATTTACTGCTTACGTCATGCCATCAAATGTTGAAAGGTCCTTAGATAAATTAAGTGTTGTTGCGATCATTTAGTTCAGCATTGTGGTATATATTTCGAAAATCGAAAGATTTATAATGTACGTACGGTTTTCAAAATAGTACAGCATACAAGTATATGTAATTAATCAAAGCATTCGACCGTTAGCGTAATTAAATTGATTTTCAGGGGTATCGTCATTATAATGTGTACCTTTTTTAAATGATACTTCATAATCCGGTTATGATGGACAAACAGCAGAATTATAATCATGTTATTTAAAATGGTACTTTTCCACATCCTAAACTCATTTACTGCTAGATGGAAACATCTGCTACATTTTAGATCTGTCCAGGAATTAACATACACTCGTTTAAAATCTTGGTCGTAACCTTGCAATTCAAATATGTTGTTAATATCATTATCTTCTCCATATACCTTATTCTCATAAAGATCATTATCATTATTATATTCCTTCAGGTACAAATAAGAACATCTCCCGTCATCATTTATGGAAAAACAGTCATTTCTACATGTGGTGTAGCAATAAAAGCAGGAAAGGATGTATACAATGTTGATTATTGTGGCTCAGACTATAATGCATCGTGGACAGAATCGGCAACCAGTACATTTTCTGTGCATAAAATAGCAAGGAATTCCTCAAAGGTACGAACAAATGCGATCTATTTAATGATAGATCGATACTCGAAGCACTTTAGTATCTTTCATACGTCCTCAGTAATGCAGTGGAAGGGCTAACAATAGAACGCAGTTACCCAATGGTTGGGACGTAATACAAACTAAAGATGTAAACATGTACACCAGGGATGTATTTCGATTAACCTTACTCACCCAGCATCAAAAGTTGTAAGTCGAATCTGGTACTACTAATACGTATTAGTAGTGCCAGGTCGAATCCACCAATAAATAGAAGCTTTTATTCAGCACACGCCCAGTGTCTTAGGTTAAACGCAATACACATCGGTTATCCCTGTCAACATTTTAGGTAAACGCCGGGAAACAACTGCAAACATGTGGTTGAATTTGTTCCACGGCACAGCCAATTATAATCATTCTGTAACTGATTTCGGTTTCTCTTGAATGTCATAAAACGTTATTCAATTGGCTTCGTTCTTTTCCTTTTATTTTGAAGTAAAATATTTGGGTAAAAGAATATAATAACATTTGATACGTTAAAATATTTGTGAATTACAGGTTTGCTTCCCATACGGTACGTGTGTCCATGTTAGTGGGTGGAGACTTTCGAACAGTGTCAAGGGATTAGCTGTCGCCATACTCTCATCGCCCGCAGATTGGAGTGGGGCATCCAGGGGACTGTGCGGGACATACAACAACAATTGTTACGATGAGTTCCACTATAGACCAGGACATGGGTCTGACAGAGACCCGAAACTCCAGAACGGACCTTGTAGGGGTACTCCTAATATAACACCTGGTGTATTCCTGGACAGTTGGAGGTTGGTTAAACATATGAATATGATCAGGACTTTGTTTGATCATATTTAAATTTACATTGACTAGTGTTTTTACTCTTACATAGTTTGGATGTTACATAACATACTGAACGACTTGTTATGGTAACCGTATTGAATCTACCAATCAAATGTAGCATTGTTCAATCAGTGGATGCTAACTAACTTGGATACGGGTTGCTCTAGCACAAACAGGCTAACCGATCGTTAATGACCCTGTCAGACCAGAACGTTTTAGGCCAACGCGTCAGTAGCGCGTCAAAAATAGTTGATACGCTGGCAAACGCTGAACTCTCACAGAAAAAGACAAGTGGAACGATGATTTTAACGTGTCCATAACGCGTTAAGTAGCGTGTGAGGGAGGAGCGCATCACTGATTTATAGATAAAATATGACAGCGTATCACCAGTGTTCGCCAGCGCGTGAGTAACGCACTCAACGACTAAGGAACGACTGCTCAGCGCGTGAGTAGCGCGTTCCAACGCGCGCCATCGTAGTGCAACGACCACGTGATTTTTTTTTTGTATTTAGCCGACGCGCTACTACAGTACCAGCGTGTCGCCAGCGTACGCCAGCGTGTGAGTAGAGGGTTGGTAAATATCGTCTATCACGTTCGACGCGTGAGTAACGACCCTCCAGCGTTGCTAGCGTGTGCAGTCTCACGCTGGCAAATGCTGGAAATTTTAAGTATGTTGAAAACATTATTTTTGCCTCGGCGTGTGAGTGTCCCAGCGTGAGAATAACGCGTTCAGCGTGTTGCTAACACTGGCCTAGCGTTGGTCAGCGTTTGCCAGCGTGTTGCCGAAATTGCAACACGCTACTCACGCGTTGGCCTAAAACGTTCTGGTGTGACAGGGCCATAAGAAACGTAAATCGCTGAATCGACCATATAGTTATCGTGTTACTTACGGTCCCAGGAGCAATCTAGTCTTAACGGTTTTCATTACTATAAACAGTATATAATTATATATGTTATGCAATTATATATACTACATGTATGTAGTATCAAGAGAAGGCCTACTCATAGGTTATCGTATGTTAATATTGTATATATATACCATGTTGTTACTATGAAACGTGGTTTGGAAAAAAGTTTGGAAACAAGGGAATGTGTGTCTGTTAGGTAAGTCAGTACATCATAATTAAGCCACGTACATTGATATCCTACCTACGGAGGTTAACAAATTAATATCAATTAGGATCAAATTGTATACGTATGTAACTTTTATATATTACCCGTTCTCTAGCGGTTTGAACGACCAGCACGAGAGATCCTAAACAAACTGATCTGAAACACGGCTGATCGCGAAGTCCCAAATGTCTGTTTTCATATGATAGATTAGAGATTATATTACGTTAAAAGAAAACAATGACTGCAAGACAGATAAAAGCACTGCAGTGCTGACGGCCTGGGGGCTGCTGGAAGGTTGGATTTTTCGACGCACGAGCCCTACGGCCCTCGATTAATCCGTCACTGTATATTTCACGTGACTTCTTTCGTGGGGTGGTGGAATCGGCACGGGCCCTATGGACCCCGCTAAATCCGCCACTACATTTGCCACCCTTTTTCTTTGTTTACCATTAATCTTTCGACGCACGGCCCCCCCCCCCCCGGTTAATCCGCCACTGTATTTTTCCCGTGACTTCTTTCTTTTCTTCAGTTCCTCTTCGTGAATGTTAATAATGTTAACAAGCGTCCATATTTGACCTCTCGGCGCATTAATTTCTAAAGCATTTCTTAAACTGATATTGGAGTACTCACACCTTAAGTTTTTCACTGATGTTCAAACAACATTAAAATGATACTTATGGGGGAGATCCTAACCTTTTAAATGCAGTTTTGGTTGAATCCATGATGAACTATTTTTCTCGCGCTGTCTGCCAACTCCGAAAAAAAAGTGTATTACTACTCTGAACAGGGGCTAAAGCCCCAGGCCAAAAATGACACCCATCCCGTGCAATTTTGTTTTTTCAGAATATAAACCTTTTTTTATTTCTTGGCTTTACGCATCTTGCGCATCTGCTTCTTACAAATTCTTTTATTAGTTTGACTTCGTACAATTATTCAAAACGTTGC